>CABFWO010004850.1:0-57316 GCA_902155825.1 Timema genevievae
ATGTACAATTAATTAGGCTCATCATAAATATCCCTTTTAGCTAATACTAACATTTAAGACTATTATGAAAATATTAACTTTTTTAAAATCTTAGCACCTAACTAAACAAACATTTTTTTTTACAATAATTACTTAAAATAATATTGGATATAACAGAGAAAATATTTAATGCTGTAATTCTCTGATCTGTTCCACAGTGACAAACTTCAAGCAGTAAATTAAATGATGTATCAATTTTAATTGCCACTATGCACTAATTATTAGTTTTTTATTCTTAGCAATTATAAAAAAATTCTCAAATATTTCAGTTAAAAGGGTTTGCATAATTACTAGCACATGTTTACAAACTGACAAAATAAAATTTGATGGAACAGGGGTTTTCCAGAATCAGTAACACAGAATATACAATTTAATAAACAATAAATGGCTGTAAATAATGATAATAATGAACAATATACCTTCCTATATTGTTTAGGTGCCCAACAGGATATCTCACTAATTGGCACAACATTATAGACTACTTCTATTATAGGAGCTACAACTTTTAACTTGACCTGATTATACCCTTATAGGTGGAATTAACAGAGAAATTCTAAATATTCAAATATAATAGTTTCCAAAATGTAAGCCATATAAAATGCTGAAAAAATTGCCAGCTTAAACGTAGATTCTTGCATTCACACCATTTTTAAGGCGATAAAAATTTATTTCTTATCAAGCATATTTTCAAGAGGCCACTCAATTATTAGTTTTACAGCTGTGGGAGAGGACGTAAGAACATATAAGCTATACATGTGATATAATGATAGTACCATAGCCCGACACGTTAGCTCAGTCGCTAGCGGGATGGTCTACAGTGCAAATGTTTCGGGATCGATTTCTGGTAGGGGTGTAATATTTACTATTTGATTAATTCTCGGCCTTCTTCTGGATGTTGTATACATCTTATAACTCACTAATTCTATTTAACCCTGGAAACTTGCCATATTCCTAAAACTATCAAATATTTGAACAATGTAATCAATTAATTTATAATCACTTGACTTTTTGGGTTTACTACTTAAGGTAAAGTGCATATATATGTTAATGCTTTCATATTCACCATTTATGCACACATTATATTTACCTATAGCCTATACCTAACTAATTTGAGGAAAATCGTCCAGATGATTTAAAATGTAGATAATCACACTATTTTAATGTTAATTAAAATGTAATTAATCAATAAAATTTATAATGCAGATAATCCCATATGAACCAAGATCTAAGCTCTGACTGACAGTATAAATATTCTTACCTCTAATTAAAATATAAATACATATAAAAACATAGATAATTTAATTGAAGATAATAATTGCAGTTTTCACTAAATTGAAGATCGTGAAACTATTTTTTTCCATATACATATTAATGTATTCAAAGTAATAAGTTTTGATAATTTAAGTTATATAAAATAATGCCTTTTTATGCATTAATAATGACTAAACTAGTTCAAATAGCTAAGAAATTAAAACACTATAAATTGATTAAATTACTTTTATTTTTCATGAAAAAGATTCTTTATACAATGGCTGTAAAAAGTGTTTTAAAATGTTAAGTATTTATTTCATCATTCTTGATATGCGATGTGTCGAAACCTTGGGCGATCGCTTACAGCCATTTATTGTTTATTAAATTGTATATTCTGTGTTACTGATTCTGGAAAACCCCTAACATAAAAAATAAACATAAAGCCTACCGGCCTATATAATACATTATGTTCATTCTCGGTTTCAAAGCTTGACATTTTACAGGTTGAGATGGAAGGAACCATTGTTTATTATTTTAATAATTATATATACATATATATATATATATATATATAGTTTCTTTACAGTTCACAGATATCACAAATAAAACACAAATCTAAAAATTACAACTTGTTTCAATAATGAAATAACCCCGGCAGTGATATAAAGATCAATATTACTAAAACATGAGGTTAATTATTTCAAGAGACAACTTGTGAATGATCGTTCAAACAGAAATCTCGCATGGACGGCAGATTACTTGGATTTCTGTGATAATACAGCTGGAGTAGTCGCTGTGTGTTGCGCGAATTGTGGAGGCGGGCTATCGCCCGTTCTTGTCAACTAAGCTACACTTCCCTACAAAGTTCTGATCCCGAGAGCCAACTTGGAATTTCAGTGCATATTCTTATGTCATACGTAAATCAAGTTATTCAGTAAAACGTTGCATATTTAAATCTGAATATATTTTTTGTCTTAAGTATACACATCTATAAATCGTATGAATACTAATATTTAATATCTATAGATGAATTAGTATTAGTAAAAATTGTTAAATTGTGTTGATTTTAAGGGAACTTTAAGTATATGTATATAGAGTATGCTTCTACCTATGGTAAAATCCCAGCTTTATCAAATAGGTATAGTATTAAAAATACTAAATTTCAATTTTCAAATTTTTATTTCAAAAATTGTGGCCTAAAACTAGTTTCGGAAAACGTAAAAATTGAAGTTTCTTACCCTCATAGCCCGTTAGCAAAAATACATAAAAATACATTTATGGTGTGTAACATTTCATAAAACTCTTTTGAATGGCTAAAAAAAAATTCTGTACATAAGGCCTTTAGCCGCTATGCCAACTATGTTGGTATTCACATTTCCTAAATGTAAGCCTATGTAATACTCTCAACTTGAGATGGTTAGTTTTTAATTCAGGTATTTTTGGAAATAAGTTGCGTTTAATCCCACGATAAGATACTTATACAAATATATTGACCTACATAAATAATTACTAAACCAATGTGTTTTTAAAAAGTGTATTAAACATCACTCACTTCATATTTTATATTGAGCTTTGTTTTCTAAAATGGCATTGCCTTTTAGATCTAAAGAAAAAGCTCTCTAAAACCATTTGTTTGAAGGATTATTTGAACATTTTCCTTCCAATCATGCAATACAAGAGAGAGGTATATGTTCCAGGCGCGTGATATGACACCAGAAACCTGTCAGGGGTTCACTGTTCACCCTCCTGAGGATTTCTACCCTATACATTGGAGGAAGTGGGCCCTGTATTTCGACGAGGAGCGCAGTGGCCACACCATGGCCAAACTAAAAGAAGCCACAGCCATCCACGTGTGGAACAAGTTCAGTGTCCACAAGAACGTGACCGTGGGATCGAAGCAACCATATGCTCTCATTGCTCAACACTTCTGTCCTAGAGTGTACTCGCATGCGGGACCAGTCTTTTGAACAGACTTTACACTTCATTTTGTTCAAAGGTGGTCTCATTTTAATAACTCTATAGAATCGTTACATTGCCAAAAATAAATAGAATCTCGTAACTGACCAACCAACATCTTACCGGCCTCGTGGTTTAGTGGTCAGAGCACCGGGCTGCTGACCTAGAAGTCCCGAGGTTCTGATTCCGGCTGGTACCGGGCGATTTTTCTCAACAGGGAAATAATTCTCATAGTAACCAGGGTTTGGTTAATTAGGCTTAAGTTAGGTTAAGATATTAATTGGCTCCACCCCGCCATACTCACTATCACCATCACCTCATCAGGACATGGAAAGAGCCTCCACGGAAAGAATGTACGAATAGTACATTCGGGCGTCCCCTGGACAACGGTACACTAGTACTGGATAATCTTTCCTCAAATTGAGCTACAGATTTACGTAGCCCAGACGCGCCAGTATTATTATTATTATTATTATTATTATTATTATTATTATTAACCAACATCTTTAAATATACATGAAGTAGATGGTGTTTAAACATACCAGGACCATTAAGATGTTCAAATAAAATTAATGGTGTTTGTGATAGTACATTTATGATGTCATTAAGTTACATTTTATACATACACTATTATATTAGTACACGACTTATGATCTTAATTAGCCTAACCAATGACAGTATAATTTGCAATAAGCTTCCAATAGTTGTAACAGAATCATATGTTATGTCTAGGCAACACAGTGAACTCCTATATATATATATAAAATAATACCAGTTATACATCGATTAGTATCTACTAATTGGGATCACATAAACTGATGATAGACTTCACTAATATCTTGAACATAAACACGCGAAGAAAAGATTAAGTACAGTTGTATTATTTGGTCTGGTGGCACTTGGATGGTTGGATCTTTCCTGTATCTACTCGACCTTTCTGACCTTATGGTCATGTCGACAAGAAGAGTAGCGATAGGATTTCCTAGAACTTTAGTTCACTTTACTAACCACTCATCACTTACATAGGCTTTTGTCAACAACAACTAAAATAAGGGGCCATCTATGTTGTACTTAAGTTTATAAACCATATGGATGAAAATATTGAATCACTTACTGATCTCATACAAACTGAATTACTAGTTATATTATTAAAACACACTTTATGAAGGCGCCCATAAATAATATAAGCACATAGGTATATTTAATTATTATATTATTATATTAAATTTAAAGTTTTAAACACCATAAACACCAACCTTTGATTATAATTATATATACTTTTGATTATAAATACATATACCTCAGCCATACCCTGATTTTGGTTGGAAGAACAGTAGATAAACTACAAACCTATTTCTTTTCGGCCAGCAATATTAACATTTTGGTAAATTATTTTTGTTATTTTATAGGTATTGACAGTATCTATAAAAAAAAATGACAGCTACAGTTTACATGACTTGATGTATGAATATATTAAAATTGTTTCAGTAAGTCTAGTAACTAACTTCTACTGTTCTTCCTAGCAAAATCATACTATAGCTATTTATTTAAAAAAATAAGATGATATATTAAATCTAAGATTTGTACATACATATTTTTTCATCACATAGTTTCACTATTGATTCTATCAATTACTATAATTTTTTATAATCGTATCACTGAAGGCTATAAAATAGATAGATTGATTTTCCATTCAGATCTGTGAAAGAGGCTGTCATTTATTTGGCTTGTCAGGTTTTGGAACATAGCTCAAGTATTTTTGTGTAAAAATACATCAAAATACTGCGATTATAAACCGTACAACATTCTATAACTCTAATGCCTCATCCACACTCTCAGAGGGACGAGACTGTACGAACTGAGGACACGAGCTATTCTCTACAGTCTACACTCTCAGAGGGACGAGACTGTACGAACTGAGGACACGAGCTATTCTCTATAGTCTACACTCACCACCTTCACCAGCCTCACCCACAGTCACCTGTCGTGCAGTCATTTTGATACCTATGATACCCGCCTCGGTGGCGTAGTTTGCTAACGCACTAGTCGTGTTGAGCTCAACTGCCTAAGACGAGAAGATCAAGGTTCGAATCTCGGTCGGGTGAGCTAGTTTTTTCTAAATGGTTTTCCACTCTCCCTCCACGCAAATTCGGGTTCACTTTCTTTAAAATTCAACCTTCCCAATTCCTAATCCATTAGTGTAATTAGTACTTAAGCGTATAACCCGAACTGTTAGTAATACGCGGTGCTAAATTAATCAATTAAAACTTAATAAATATCTATGATGGAGAATGTCCAGCTTGCAGCTGCGTCAGTTTTGTGTTTATTACGGCCTTATCCATATTTTATTGAGGCCTTTTTGTTTCTTAAATATCCTCTACCCCACGCATCGTTCAATTTCTTATCTTTGTGATACATGTTTTGGTATATTTCAAAGAATTGGTTTGTAGTGTCTATTACCCAATCATTCATGTTTTGCAAAATAATTTACTAAAAAAATATATAAAAAAAGAAACAAAATTAAAACTAACTACAATTATATTAATTAAATCCGAAGATGCGTCAATTGTCAACATTCCGGGTTCTAATTGTGAATTGACTGGAAGACTGAAAGAGAGTGTGGCAGTGTAGTCGTACTTAAGGATGTGAAAAAAGTATCGATACTTATATGATATCGATAGTTTCCTTTCGATACTAGTATTTTTTACTAGATACTTCTACTGATATTAGTACTCACACTCAGGTATCAGATCAGTATCGAAAGAAACAACTTTTTTGTAATCTTCATTCATGTTGGGATTACATTTTTACTAGAGTAGACTGTGGGGAAAGAACAAATGACACTGTTTCAATCCTCACTCATTTCCTGCGTAACAAGCAAGAAGTAACATTCAATCCCTTTTAGCTTATCATAGTTCACAGGTGTTATTTTATCGTTATCATTACAGCCTGCCTGACGGTTGAGTAGCGGCCCGGCTACTTCCCCTTCCTTTCATAATAAGCATGGTCATCACAAACTACAAAAGAAGCTTTTGTAGAGCTCAATGAACTCACTCAACTAAAGGGTGCCCAAAGCAGACGAAGTTTATGTGCGTTGTTTAAGCAAATAATGCATGGTAGGGCGTCCATTATTCTATTCTTTGTCAATAGTTAGTAATCTCTCTAGATAGATTATATACACGACGAATGTAGTTAAAAAGGGGCACCTCCCAGAAGTTAATTTTGGAATTTTTTTAAAAGTTGGATAGCAGAAAAGCATCTAGTAAAATTTGTTTTACATTATTAAAAACCACGATAATTTTCAGCGTTTAGATAAATATGAAAATATAATTGTGATGCGTAAGTTGAACTTATTATTACTAGAGAAGAAAACATATCTTTCCTAATTAAAATTTCGATACAGATGCTTAATGTTATCAATAGGCTACTTTTATTTCGATACTAGTAAGGTATCGATATTTTTCTTATGATACTTTTAATGAATACAGGTATCGATACTTTTCTTTCGATACCATATCCCTACTCGTACTCGCGTCTCGCACCCTATTCTCGCACTCGGGCTTCCTCGAGTAGTCTCGGTGAGTTTGTGGATGAGGTATATATTTAGCACCGCGTCTTACTACCCGTTCGGGCTATACGCCTAAATAAGAAGACGTATTTGCAGAGCTTTAATTCGAAAGTCTCGGAACTATTTCTCTCTCAGAGTTATTATTTGTGTGATTTTAGCTTTTCTAAACTTATTCATAGATTACCAAAATGCATACGCAAAATCAACATTGTAAAGTACTGCGGGAAAACCTACTAAAATCATTATGCGCTAATGTCCCAGTTGGGCAGACAAATAAAACGTCACGGAAAATGAACCAGCCCAGGATCTAAGATATACGGGTCTGGCTACTCTTTAGTTCCAGTGACCGGACATTGAAGACAAATGGCGTTACTGTCGTTGCGGAATAGCACGCATGCAATTTAAATTTTGAAGAGAAGTTTGAACCTCCAAGCTTACATTTTACTGTTAGACAGTAATTATTTTTATCCCTAATGTGATAACTAGTGAATAAAAATAATAGTTCACAACAAATGATAACATACAAATTACAACTAATCATTTGCTCATCGATGTAAGATAATTTAAATTTGAAATACTGTATTATAAAATCACATGCTAATTATTTATTTGGTAAAATTTGATCAAATAAACATGGCTATAAATTATTATTTAAAAAATGAATTGAATTTATGAAGGGACTAAGGCATCAATCATAGCTCATAGCATCTAAGGGGATTTTTGATTTAATGCTGATGAGTAGCATTTAGGGTAATTTGTCTGAATACGAAAATTAGAGTCTTTCCTTCAATAAAGGGATAAGGCAGAATGCAAGAATGAAATAGACAAACGTGAACAGTGAATGAGAAATGTGATTTTTGAGTGGATTTAAAAAATATTAATTCACATTCCAAAGTGTGAGTGGTGTTAATTAGCTATCTTAGAGGGTACGTTCATGCAGAAGGCTCAATACCGAGGCAAATAAATACCACTTGCCTTTCACTTTTAATCATTTCTTTCTTGCATACAGTCTATAAAGTTTCAATATAGTTTTATTATTTAAAAAAATATATTTAAACATAGTATTTTGGTAATTCCATCTTTATAATGGTCCCAGGTTTGTTTCCCGCCTTCAAGTTGACATTTTTCAATTTTTTTTTAATTAAGCACCCATTGATAGTACCTATCATCCCTAAATATTATTTAATTAAATTACTGTAGTAATATTACTTGCAGCAACATATCGATTGTTACTACCAAGCTGTAGTACAGTCATATTAAGAGAGTTTAAGACATCAGGATGTGAGCAGTTTGAGTCTTCTATGAATAATTTAATACTTTTGTGGCAAGTGCCATTAAAACAAACTAAACAAATAGTGATACTTTGTTAATGTGATGTTGTCAAATACTTTCGAATGGAAATAATACAATTTTTGTTTCTATCAATTCTCCACATCTTTGTTAGTGTATTGATACAAAGAACTATACTTTTTTTTTAATATTTAACAAAAAAAAAGTGAAATATTTATGAGTAAGGTTTTTGAGCATCGTCCCCTTCTTACTTAACCTTTCTAACCTTTCATGTGCAAATAAATGTCCTTCGTCTGGATTTTGATTCTACTGAAATGTCTGAATATTACAAAATCAAATTATATTAAATAATCCTAGATATGATTCTATTATCATTTTATTTGATGTTTACTTGCAAGTATAAATGGTAATAGAAATTTCCTAATCATTTGCTGTTTTGAGAAAATACAGTGTTTTACTTGTATCAGTTCTAGAGCACCATCCCCAATTAAAAAATAAACTTTTTTACTTTGGTATATAAATAATGTCTAAAGTTATGGCAGTAGAAAAATCACTGTTATAATTTATAAATAAACATACAAGTAGCCAACGACATAGGAGTGGTGGTAAATGGTATCTATAAGAAGTTTTTTTATTGCAAACATTGACCAACCAATGTGGAAATAATGAAGAGAAAAACTAATCTTAGATTATAAAAAGCAATTGCACACTTTCCTTTTGCAAAATTTTTTCATCACTATCTGCTAGAATCCACTCTCGTAGAATATCTTATGGCCAAAAATATTTCACTAATTCTATCATTAGATTTTTTTCTATAGTTCTTTTTACCAGAAATCTTTCTTGTATTTTTTCTCACAATAATGTCTCTCGAAATTTGAGGGCGTATAAACGTTGACACTTCAGTTTTAAAACAACCTGGAAACTTACATTTATTTTTATTTTAACATGTGAGGACATTGTGCAGAAATAAAATCTTATAAATCTGAACAGCTGTTGTTATAAAACGTCACAGCAATGATCACAACGCTTTCTCATATAGCGGCAAATCGTGCAACTAAAAAGTTTCAAAGTCTGATCAACTTTTATATAGGGCCTTGAGCAGAATGTCATAGGGGTGAACCAGCCCCACGATTGGGTAGCAATCTATATTACGACGAAAATATGAAATTCTGGAAGAATTAGCCCTATTAAGAGCGCTCATCATAGCAGGCCCAACTTAACTCCTGGCATGTTAGAGTGTTTGCGCGTGAGGTTTAGGAGTAAAAGTGAAAAGAAAATACCTAAGATATGCCAGAAATGTGTGCAGTGCATTCGTATTTGAATGATCACTCGACATTTTCCACGGTGACGATGGGGGACAAAGCGACCAAGTTTCGTGTTAGTTACTACAGTATGTCCCTATCATGTCAGGATGATGATTTTTCACAGTGCTTATCTGTGAAGCACTACTAATACCGTTTATATTCAAATATAATTTACTACTTCAACAATGTTGAGTATTAGGAACTTCTTTTAACTCTTTATATCCATAAATGTTTAGTCGGAAATGATCCACGTACAATAGTGTTTGTGTAAATTCACGATTTTGAACCGAATGTATCAGAGTTGATTGGCGTGTGATGCACACTCTTAATGCCCATTTATAACACTAAGGAAAGCAAGACTGTTTAGCTCATCACGTGAGTTCAAGGCCGTAGTCGGGGGGGAGGTTGGGTGTTCAAACCCCCTCCCCCGAAATTTTATGAACCAAATATATATGGCTTTATTTATGGTTCAAACAATATCAAAATTAAGGTACAAGTACAAATTAGGGGGCTATGTTACCGTAAAAAGCACTTTAGAGAGCATCTAGAGGTGTTTAATATTAAAAAATTTCCTAGCCTTCGGCAGTTAGGGGGTTATGTTGCCATAAAATAACACTTCAGATAGCACTAGAACTGTTTATCATTTAGAATTTTTCCAGCCTCCAGCATTTAGGGAATGTGCCCACCATAACTCCCCGCCCCCTGAAATTATTGGCTGTCTACGGCCTTGAATGAGTTGTATGTAGTAACTATTGTGGAACACCGAAAATTCCTCACTACTTAACCACACTTCTGTACATGATGATATATTGTCAGGGGCGTCACGCTAGAGGTTTAAGAGGGTGTCAACTTCCCCCGGTTAAAAAAAAGTTGGAGGAAAGCTTGAAAATTTGGGATTTATTTGAGAGTCTAGATTTTGAGTTAGTAAATATAGAATTACTCTGTACCACAGTACTTTCTGCTATGAAAGATATTTACCGCAGATTTTCACAGACAAATTAAAATTTTCCCAACTGTCGATCCCTCCTATTCAAAATTTCCCAACTTCATAACTTATCAAACATTGAAAGGAAACACCTTCAGTAGTAGAGAGTATAGAAAGCTTAGTTAATCAAGTAAGCCAATAGCACTGTTGTCACTGCCAAGGGCGTAGGAAAGTGGGGGTTCGGGGGGCCCAGACCACCTGGATTAACTGAACCCCCCTGGAATTTGTTAAAGGGGAATACACAAATACACATAAAAACCTAATGTTTAATTTTTTTTTTACTCTTACTACAGATTTAATTTATATGTCATCAACCAAATATTAGTGAATATTTTGATATTCACCTTAAAGATAACACCTTGTAAAACTTCCTATTGTAAAATTAACTCTGTCAACATTTCAAATACTGTACTTCTTTCCTCATACATTCATATGGTATTGAACAACAAAGGACTTTTCTTGGAATTAGCTGATTAAGAGGGGTCCGAGAAATTAAGACAGACATTTTTACTATCACCTGTAAGATCCTACTTGAGGAATCACCCTTAAAAAAAATTAATTTAAATAACAGAACTGTCAAAAGTGGAGTTAGTAGCTTATGCAAGTAGGTACTACCCTTCCCCCATCCATCATTTCAACATACCTACTAACTTAAAACATCATTTGCTAACTATGTAAAGTTTGAAAGAAAGGGCAGGGTTGTGGGGCGGGGGAAAGGGGGGTTATGGGGAAATGTCCGGACCCTCTAAAATTTGTTGCGGAACCCCTCAGTGGTGCGATTCAAAAATTTCAGCAACCGATTATCTTTCTTAATGAAAAATAAAAACAATAGTTTATTGAAGCTATTTATAACCTTCCTTAAAATAATTCCAAATCGCTAATTGATTATCATCATACACTTCTAGTCCATAATAAATACACAATCGAAATGAAGCTCTAATGGAATGTGATAAGAGTACACGGTTAATCGAGACTAAACATAAATTCACAGCTCAGTGAGCATGTATTAAAATACGAATGAACTACAAGTTTATGTATTTCCCATCACATCAACAGCTGAGCAGCTGGGCCATGGTTAATAGAGTATAGTGTTAGCTATTAGAACAATAACGTAATAACGTGAGTGCTTGCGGTGCTAGCTCCCAGAACTAAGACAATCAATAAAAATGCTTGTGATATTATGTCCCTAGTGACTCGATAGTAATGATGAGTATCGATTACTCAGTCGATAAGCTCAAGGTCAATATTGAACTTCTTCCTCTAATTTTGCTAATGTAGCACATTATTATGAAATGAAATCCATGATAGCAACGTGAATAGCAGCCAATTTGAAAAAAATTAGTAAGGACCGGTTCGGTGAGCTTGGGAAATTCTAGGAACAACAGGTTCGTCCGAACCGGTGTGAACTGGCTGAATCTCACTATTTGGACCCCCCTAGAAAAATTAGCTTTCCACGCCCTTGGTCACTGCCTACTAGTTTTAAGGCTACTACTACTATCACTACTACTATTACTACTATCACTACTACTATTACTACTATCACTACCACTATACTACTACTATTATCACTACTACTATACTACTATCACTACTACTACTACCACTACTACTATTACTACTACTACTACTACTACTACTACTACTACTACTAGCCTACTAGACACTAAGAGCCTTAAGAAGTAAATTTTTAAGTAGATCACTTGATAAATCCTGGAGTTTTTACGAGTCTAAGCTTGTAAGTTTTCTTAAACTCAATGATGGTGAATGTCAAAACAAATTACACTTGTAGCTGGAAAAATCCATTATTAAAAAATAACTTTAAAAAATACATTTGCCTAAAACCTTGATTCAAGGCCCAACTATTAACTAAAATGTTACAACTTTCCTTGGGGAGAAGCCCCTGCCCCCCCGGTGTTCTCAACGTTACTTTTGTCATATGTTAATTTTCCTAATTTCAGAAAGCCTAGAGTTGGGAAATTCACTGTCTCACTCCCTACCCACCTATCCCCCAAAAATATATTCCGTGTGACGCCTCTGCATCTTGTAACAAAGGGTCAGAATTAAGCCCACGAAAATCTCTCTTTATCCACCCGGTCCTTTCTTCTAGAAACTTAATGGAATCACTTGATATTTTCCCATCGTGCTGAGCCATCAAAAAATACACGTGGCGCTCCAAAAAAAGATTTACGAGGGAGAAGAACAGATAGAGAAAGAAACTAAAGCTTAGGAGTTCCCCTTGTATGTGTACGTCCAAGAAATGTTACCAACATACAATTAAGAAACAAAAAGGTTCCTAAATTAATTTAAAACTAGATTGAATTCATATAAATATTAAATAAAATACAAGTAAACGAAAATCAATTTGAATAGTTATATTATAAATTTATTTGTAATAATATAAAGAGTGTATAAAACATGACACAACAATTGAGTTCACTTTAAGAGTGATGATATCTTTTGTACTTTACATACTTAACTTCTAACAAAAAAGCCCTTGGCCACAACTTTTTTTTAGATACATATACATATATTAAACTTGAACATTTTATTTTATGTTAACACACTTTGTCTTACTAAAAAACTCAGTAAGTATAAGTATAAATATTTTTTATAAATTTTTATTTGATTTTATAAAGTATAATTAATAAAATGAAGGCTATGAAAAGTGTAATGTAGTATAGTAAGGCGGGGAAGTGGTCACCAGAGTAAGGAAAGGGCCTGCCTGGTTACATTGAATATTGAGAAACTCTAGTATATCATATTTCTTACAACAGTTACAATCCTTATTCCCCTAAAGTGGATTCATACTTTTTGAATCAAATAAATCCCAAACACCCAAAGCTGAAGTAAGATTCTGTTAGGAAAGACAGTTTAGAAAACCAAAATTACAACAACTACTATATTATTATTATTATTATTATTATTATTATTATTATTATTATTATTATTATTATAAATAATATAAATGAAGCTGCCATTTTTTAACTACGCTCGTCGTTTATATACTCTATCAAGGTAGATTATTAACTATTGACACAATAAAAGAGTGAACGCACTGTTCTGCTTTATCTGCTTAAACAACGAACATAAACTTTTCTGCTTAGTTTCCTTGGTTCATTGAGCTCTACAAAAGCTTATTTTGTTTAGTTAGTGATGACCTTGCTCATTGATAAAGGAAGGGGTAGTAGACTGGCCGCTACTCAACCCTTAAGGCATTAGACTGTATTGATAAACAAAGATGAAAGAACAGCTGTGAATTATGATAAGCTAAAAGAGAATGAATGCTAGAGTTGCAGAAAATGAGTGAGAATAATTTAGAAATAGTGTTATATGTTCTTCCTCCACAGTCCACCCTAGTAAACATATTTTAATACTAGCATGAGTGAAGATAGCAAAAAGTTGTTTCTTTCGATACTGGAGCGTGAGTACTAATATCAGTAAAAGTATCGAATACAAAATATAATAGTGTCGAAAGGAAAATAATTATATTATTAAAGTATCGATACTTTTTTCACATTCTCACTTGTTCCTTAATTTTGATATTGTTTGAACTATAAATAAAGCCATATATATTTTGTTCATTAAATTTCGGGTGTGAGCTGGGGTGGAGGGGGGAGGTTATAACCCCAAAAAACCCTCGACTACGGCCTTGCCCCTAAGATTTGTACCTAACGGTAGCAGTCTTACTTTTGTCGATAAAGGTATGACCCTATCTAATAAGCTGCACCACAGTGTAACTTGTCAAGATAAGGCAGTTACCTATATAATATAACTGGACAGATATCTGGAGCACACCAATGCGTGAGAGGGAAGGATACTTTCGGGTATCATTTTCTCGCTTTTATATATAAAAAATATGTAAATGTGATGGTTTGGCCTACATAATTCACTATTCTTTATAAATTGATCTAATAAATCAAGCGTTGTTCAATTTAAAATAATACAAGTTTTTCTTAAAGGCCCAAATAATTAATATATTTTGAGCTGAAGATCCTATTTAACTCTAAATTTCCTAAAGCATTCGATAGAGGATATATTAGAGGTGATTTTACTATAAGACTTAGAAATGACGGCAAATATTTTTTTTATATTATTTAGTTGATACTAAATAAATTTTGATTTTCCCCCCTTACTATACAGGATAAGCACCCTTAACTTATACTAAGTCTTTGTAACATACTTTTGTAACAGCAGGTCGGTTTTAAGCTGCTCACCACACATTATGTTTAAAACATGTTTAGTGTTTAAAGTTTATGTTGGTAATCTTTTAGTTTTTATGATGTAATTGGCCCGTTTGTAATTTGATTATATTGTCAAGAGAGACTAAGTTTGTATTGAATATAGGTATATCAGTATGCCTCCCAAATTTGTAATATATATAAGGGAGCTGGTGTAATATGTATCTTATAACGGTTTGGATTATAGCATAGTGTTATTATTTTTATTATTAAGTGTTCTGTCTTACGACAGGTTCATTCCTTTTGTCAGTGAACCTAGACCTCCAATGCACCCTGTCCTCTGCCTCCTCTTTCAACTCCCAGAATTTTCTTCTTTCCTTCAAGTCATCCAATAGTTGAATCTTCCTTCTTCCTAAGCTACTCAGCCCTCAACCTTTTCTTCTATGACGTCGTGCAGAAGACAGTTCCTCGCAAGGATGTGTCCGAAGAATCATATGAAAATAATTCTCTTTTCACCCACTCTTCTTAGGACTTCTTCATTTGTCACCCTGTCTGTCCACCTGATCTTCTCAAGTCTTCTCCAGCACCACATTTCAAATCTCTACAAGTAGTTCTTTTCCATCTTACTGAAAGTCCGAGTACGTTAAACTTAGTATGTTAAGTCTTAAGTTGAAATTACAGAAATACATTCAATGAAAAATTATTAATTACAAATAAATTGGATATTTAAATAAGGGTTTAAATTAGAAGGGGTAGCCAGCACACTTACCTTGGTGATACTGGAGTAGAAATATTTTTAGATAGAACACTAAAAACACATTTTTAAGGACGAGCTTTCACTGTCACAGTCAGCTTCATCAGGTCAAGAAAGTAGACTCTACTGTCAAGTCTATTCTCTTGACCTGATGAAGCTGTCTGTGACAATGAAAGCTTGTCCTTAAATGTGTGTTTGTGTGTTTTTAGTGTTCTATCTAAACAATTTCTACTCCAGTATCACCAAGGTAAGTGTGCTGGCTATCCCTCCCAATTTAAACCATGATTTAGCCAAGTGCTCTATTCCAAATAACTCTAATATTTAAATTAGGTAATTAGATATTATGTAATTAGCAGATATAAACATTTTTTTCGGGGCTTATACAATAAGGATAGGTTTTATTTCTCTAAGATGTCAATGTGTGGATCTCATAATAAGGGTTTGTTTATTAAATTTAGGTACATATGCTGTATTATTATTATAATTATTATTACCTACTCACTAGCTCAATTTTATAATTTATTATATAAAATAAATGGTACTGATTAAGTTATACATGTTATGTGTATTGCTGTGAATTTAATCCTTTGACCTCTAGGGTACTTGAGCCATTGTCTTTAAACAAATTAACATATAGTACATATAATTGAATAGTACCAACTATGTATTTTATAATGATGTTATGTCATGTGTGCAAATAATGCAATATACGAGTATCACCTGAATAGTGTTTAAAATAAAAGAGTACCTACTTTTAAAATAAAAAATTAAGATTATTTAATAATAATAGAAAATAAATGGACTTTATTTGACTGTCACACATTATTGCCACAGTTGGGTTGTAGGATCCACAGCTAAAATAGACATAACATTATTAGGGATCTGCTATCGAAAGAAAAATATCGATACTGTACTAATTAAAAGTATCGGGAGGAAAATATCGATACCGTAGTAGTATCGAAAAAAAAAAGTATCGATAACAGTATCAGTTTCGAAATTTCAATCTGGAAAATTGTTTTTTTATTTAGTAATAAAAATTTCAAACTTTGCATCATAATTGTATTTTCATATATTTTATTTAAACACTGAAAATTTTAATGAGTTAACCATATTAAAATATACTTAGGTCTATCGCATTTATATTATGTATAGAACTATGAATTATGTTGAGCTAAAAGAGAGTGAATGCTATAGTTGCTTGCTCGGTGGCGTAGTTGGCTAACGGGCTAGTCATGTTGAGCTCAACCGCCAAGGACAGGGAGATCAAGGTTCGAATCTCGGTCGAGTGAACTGGGGGTGGTTTTTCCTAAATGGTTTTCCACTTTCCCTCCACGCAAATGCGGGTTCACTTCCTCTAAGTTCAACCCTCCCAATTCCTAATCCATTAGCGTAATTAGTACTTAAGCGTATAACCCGAACGGGTAGTAAGACGCAGTGCTTATTATTATTATTATTATTATTATTATAGTTGCTTGTGATGCAGAAAATGAGTGAGAATTGAGAAACAGTGTCATTTGTTCTTCCTCCACAAACCACCCTAGGAAACATTTAATTCCATCATGAGTGAAGATAGAAAAACAAATATTGTATATTTCGATACCAATCCGATACTGGAGTGTGAGTACTAATATGAGTAAAAGTATCTGAAAAAGTATCGAATTTAAAAATACTAATACTGAAAGGAAACATTTGGTATTATTAAAATATCGATGCTTTTTTTACATCCCTAAACATGATCATCACAATTATATTATATTTCAGCCACATATATAACATATTATTTTATACTATCTGTAGACCCTCTTCTTAGAATGGGTTTAAAAACTGGACAAGTACGTTATTTATAGAAATGGCTATACTTGGTGCTTCATGGTGATCTGAGTTAACTGTTTCATCCTGTTCATCTTAATGAACCTGGGAGCCATACATACGAGTACATTTAATTAGAATTGAAATGGAGCGTGCAGAAATTAACTCTGTCAAAATATGACATTTTTACTTTTTATGCCAGCCTATTATTTTTTGGTGATAAAGCATCGATTGGTGATGAAAGTAACTAAGTCGTACTATCACTTATGGTTGCATTGATGTTTGAGTTTAATGAAAGTGTACAAAAAAAAACACTAATCACAACAACAGTCAATCTTCAATATCGGATCTGATGAAAGTATTGTATTGAAAATATATTTTCATTTAACATAACTATCAATACTATGTGAATTATGATAGTTTTTTCTATGTTCACAGATTGCTATATATTATTTTTCTAAGTTTGTGCAGAAAGGAATTAAGTAAAATACATTTTTATAAAAACATACTTTTTTAAACCAAATAGCTACAAAATAAAATGATACCACTACTAGATAAATCACTTAGTCATAAAGCCTTAAAAAAATCCAAACAAATAATGAAACAATAATATTATGGTTTCTACCTTATCCCGAAAAGTAGCAAAAATGTACTTAGCCCCTTCTCGCACGTATCGATTCAATTATTATTATTATTATTATTATTTAGCAGCGCGTCTTACTATCTGTTCGGATTATACGCATAAGTACTAATTACGCTAATGGATTAGGAATTGGGGTGGTTGAATTTAGAGGAATTGAACCTGCATTTGCGTGGAGGGAGAGTGAAAACCATTTAGGAAAAACCAGCCCCAGTTCACCCGACTGAGATTCGAACCTTGATCTCCCGTCCTCAGCGGTCTGGCTCAACACAACTGGTGCGTTAGCCAACTACGCCACTGAGTCGGGTTTCAATCATTAAAAAATAAACTACATAACTCGATTAGGTACTTGTTTCCTAGATAAGATATATTATTTTAGGGTTAATTTAATAATAATTGATTTGTTTTTAATGTAAAATAAGTGTTTTAATTGATTGAATATCAATAATTTTAGTGAAATTGGTTTTATTTATTTATTCATCATTTATTATGTATAGTGAAGATTATATCCACGGATATTATAATGTTATTTGTTTTATTATATTCGTATTATTTTTATATTGCTAGTAATATTAATTCTATTCACCAGACAAAATTTAGTAAGAATGTTATTAGGGTGGAATTGTCTAGGGCTAGTATATTATTGTTCAGTAATCCACTATCAAAAAGTTTATCCTGTAATCCTAAAAAATTTTAGTGTGTACAACGGTTGTAATGCAAGTTAAGAGCCAAAGAGTAAAACCCTGAAAAAGTAATGTACCCAATTTAATTGGACACGTAGCCATTCAAACAGTTAAATCTCATAATTATGTTAAACCCTCAACAGTTTTGACGTTAGTCCACCATTTCACCCAAATTTATGTCAGCCTTCAAATGAACAAGGTAAAATAGCGATCACAGCTTAATTGAAGCACCAAGTAATCTCATTAATTTCATACTAATATTTATTGATATGATTTCTTAGCAATGTTATTAAAATAATTATTTAATTGTCAAAGAGACTGTTTATTAGTTTAAAACCACAAGTTTTATGGTAGCGTGCTGTAATAAAGTAAGCTGTACTCGTAGCTACTTTTTATTTTAGTGAAAACATGTGATCAGATTTAACACACTAAAAATATATTTTTAATATATCTTATAATTTATTTACAAACTCATGATAATGGGTATTGAGAGCTCTGGAACAGCAGTCATAGCTGATTCAATGAAGACGAAACTGTTGCAGGACATTCTGACCGTAAAGGGCGATGATGGGCTAGAAACGCATGCCATGTATGGTTCCGGTTGTACCAGGAGAGGTTTCAGACGCAAAAGAATAGATAATGAACAGCAACCTACGAATCCTTTTGTCAGAAGTGATAATAATAATAATAAAGGGATGGGACGTCATAATAATAAGGGGACGGTACCATGCTGTTATCAGTTTAATAAGTGTGGGCATTAGGCTAAAAAATGCACAGATAAGAGCTATGACAAACATAATGAGGCTTTGTTAACATCTTTTTCCGTTCAGACGTCAACAAAATGTGATTCTTGGTATTTAGACTCTGGTTGCTCAGCCCATATGACTAAACATGATGACATTCTCAAGAATAAGAGAGAATCTGCATCCTTAGGGGTCGTCCATAAACCACGTAACGCTTTTTTCCTGCCTTTTTAGCCCTCCTCCTCCCATGTAACACCATGTAAACATTTAGCCTAGCCCCCTCTTCCCCCCGTGTTATGTAACTTTTCTCACCAAGAATGAATGTAATTATTTCATAGGAAAGATTTGTGATACTAAAGGAGGGATTCAGAATTAATACTTCTTAAAATCCATTTTAAATCCTGAACATAAATTATTTCAGAGAGTATTATTATGTGTGGATAGCTAGCTACACATACAAACAGATAAGACAGACAAGTACAGACATAAAGACGTTGAATTCAAATTCCTCAGGTTCATGAGAGAAAACCTTTGCTATATTTATGTTATGGACGTCAGGTTTGTGATCTGAGTAAGAGAAAGACTCCGTGGCACTACTATGTGCTGACTAGGATGGCCCTTTTCTATAATAGCGCTACATCATGACATACATCAATTAAGTTATTCATTCTCTGAAATGTTATTTGTTGAAAATAAAAATGGCAGTCTCCGAGGCTGCAATGTAAAGCGATTTATTACAAGTTCTATGAACTGGTTTTTGAAATGGTTATCAACTCTGTGGTGTCTTTGTGTACACTTAAGAGTGTCATACTGCTGAGTCTTCTGTGACTCATCAAACTCCTCAGACAGGTTTTCAGTCTCCGAAGTGTAATAAACGATCGTTCTGCAGAACAAGAAGTTGCCGGAAACGTGAATACGATTTTGATTATTATTGCTACAGATGTAAGATAGTCCTTAAAGACACTGCTTCCCACAAGTTCACTCAAACTCACTGTTTCTAAGTTTGATTTCACTTGCCAAATCTGATGCCATGAATGAGCCTCTTCTTTGAAGCTATCAATTACACTTTCATATAAAGTCATAATGTATTCAACAGCCTTTCTAAAGTCTTCACAGTTTAGATTTTTTATTTTATTTGAGTAAAAGTAAATTAAGAAGCATTTTCTTATCGCATCTGAAAATCTGTCCTGTAAAAATGTAATTATTGAATCCATGTACGGAATGAATTATGCTTGCCTGAAATAATATATTAATTTCTACTCTCTGTGGGTTAGTTAGTACAGTTAGTTTGGAGTACAGTTCTTCTTGGTGGAAGTCCACATTGATCACGTTAGTCACGTTTAGTCATAAGGCGCTTTTCCGTATGAAATTAATTGTCTCCTTTCTTGTGGATGCTGTGTTTATGACAGAAGGTAAATCATTTAGGCCATTCACAACCAAATTAATCCGGTGGCTTAAACAGTGGAAAAAGTATGCCAGAGGAAGAATACCTCGTATTTTTGCTTGAACTCCCCCAATATATCCAGCCATTATTGAGCAGCCATCGTATCCTTGGACTACACATTTGTCCATATCCAGGCACGGATTCGGGGGGGAGGGGATCAAAGGGTTAGTTGACCCCCATGTGAAAGTTATAAAATTAATATAATAAACAAAATTAAAGTTCAAATTTTAGAAATAAAAATATAACACAGATAAATTATACCATTTTTTATCTTTTTACACGCAGACACTTCTTAAGCCAGGTCCATATGTGTGTTATTCGTCCACGTTTAATCAATGCTCAATATGACTCACGCAAGTGTGAAAAAATATTCGTTTTTATGTATGAATATTTGTCGTGCATAGCGAGTAACGAACATTGTTCCTCGGCAGACTACCACACATCAAAGAAGACTAATAATTAATCGCCTGAGAGAAGTTTATCCACGAATACTGAATATAGAGTATGTGTAGACAGCAGGAGCGGCTGAACTGTGGGAGACTCGGCCTCCTGGAAAAAATTTGCCCCTCCCTGGAATAAATTCCCCCCTAGATATATTTCAAATCCTCTGATATTATCGAATGTGAAGCTGAAAGATGGCCTTAAATCAAACTCCAAATAACTTATAGATGCATTCTATTGTCAAAAATTTGCCGGAGAAGACCACTTAAAATAACTACTAGACTAAAGGCATCTAAATGACAGAAGAAGTAAGGGGAGGAAAACTCTAAATAGCTTCTAGATGCATGTCATTTTGAAGAATTCTCAAACGAGGACCACCCCAAATAGCATAGTTTCTGAAATAATTCAAATTCCAAAATTTGGTCGATGGAAGAAGACCACTTAAAAGATAATCTTCTAGAGGTATCTAACCATCGTAAAAATTAAGGTGAGGATCACACTAAATATCTTAGAGGGGCATCCAAATTTCAAAAATTTCCAGGTGAGGAACACTTTTAAATGGGTTAAAAAAGAATCTAATTAAAATAAATCAAGGCGAAGACTACGCATAGCTTCTAGAGTGAACCATTTTTCAAAACATTGTTGAAGAAGTGCCACTCCAAATAACTTATAAAAACTATATAATTTTAAAAAAAATTGGGGAAGATGACCACCGTTTAAAACATACATAAGATTAAATATGAATGATAAACCTATTAAATGGCTTTAAACAAAAATCTAGCATTGTAAGTAACAATGTTATTTATAATTATTATGACCCCCTATGAAAATGATTTGGATCCGTCCCTGTCCATATATAAAACGAAATCCTTACAAGCATTCTTTGTCTGAGCTATGTATTGAGCATGGATTTTTTATTCCAAAGGAAATACTCCAAGAAAATATTCATGTATTTCATTTCGGCTATTCACCTATCAAACACAAATCAATAAATATTCAACGCCTTGTATATCAGCAGTTACATCACATATTGATGAAAAACATGGAACATTATTAGTTCCAGACACCAATTCTGCACGCAATGTTGACAAACAGCGTTCTAAAAGCTCATCCTGTGTTATGTGTGAAATATAAAGAGCATTTTTTTTGCAAAATATTTCAACTGTCCCTTTAATTTATCATTGCCAGATTCAACTTTAAAGCGTAACAAATTATTTAACACAACAGATGTGTCATCTTGGCCTTTTAACATCATTTCATGCAATGCATATAATAAAACATTGGATAGAATTGGTTTCAATTTGTCCCGATTTTCAACAATTAGATTTTTATAGGTGATATTTACCTTTTGTTTTGATACTGTCAGTTCTGTTCTCCTGAACACGAATAAAGTAATGTGCACGCATGGTTGATTGTATATGCCAGTCTGATTTCAAATGTAGCCTAACAGCACGATGGAACTCTTGATTTCGTTGGAAAGGTTTTGTTATGAACCTTCCAAGGTTACTTCCATGGTTTACAGTAGGACTAAAAGCAGACAGAATGGCAAGGCAGAACGACTGAATCGTTATATTTTTGAGAAAGCTCGCTGTTTATTAATTGAATCAGGTCTTCCAAATAATTTTTTGGTAAAATCCGTTAACATGGCTGTATACTTACTCAATCGTTCACCGAGAAAGTATTGGAAAAACCCAGAAGAGCGTTGGTCAGGTAAAACGCCTACCTTGAAACACGTTAGAATTTTTAGGTGTAAGGCTCATGCTTATGTACCAACCGAAAAACGGAAGAAGCTGGTCGCCAAAATATGAGCCCCCCCCCCCCATATTAGTAGGCTACAGTCTTGAATATAAGGCCTATCGACCAAATGATCCTGAAAAAAAATGTTTTATCTCCAGAGATATGATTTTATTTGAGACAGAAAAGGGTAGTTTACTGTTACCAAGAAATCGCACTGATAGTAAAAATAAACTTTTTTCTACTGTCCTGAAGAGTTCATTGAAGCTACAGCGTCAGTTCAGGATACTCCAGTGGTGCAGAATTTACCAGAATCTAATCCTGAAATCTCCGATTCAGATGACAATAGTGATTCTACACCTCATATCAGCGCTTCAAGGAAAACAGATGAGTTCGAGGATCCGTTTGATGTTGAAGTCATCGACCCCAACTTTGTACCTCCACAACAGTCTTCTACAATTCCATGAAAGGAAAACGAGTAAAAAGGCTTCCCAAGGCTCTACAAGACTACGTCAGCTACTCCGCGTTTGGTGAAAAACTTGGTAATCCCACATCAGTAAATAAAGTTCTCAGCTTTTCAGATAAGGAATCATGGCTCCAGGCTATGAATGATGAATACAGAGCTCTGATTGAAAACGGTACTTGGGAGCTGTTAGATCTTACTCGGGATAAGAAAAACCTTGAACTGTAAATGGGTATTCAAGACGAAACGGGACACGTATGGAGAAATCGCTAAATGTAGAGCCCGTCTTGTCATAAAGGGCTACGCTCAAAAGAAGGGCGTTGATTTTGAAGAGACGTACTCTCCAGTAGTACGTTACAGTTCAAGCCAGTACTAACTTTCTATGGCAGCCGAGTACTATTTGGACATCGATCAACTCCCCTCCGAAATCTTTGACGTCACAAATAAGAACTACACTAGCTAGAGCAATGGGATGAAAGTCGGACGAATACCGACATTCAACCATGATTAGATGGACTAGTGCACGTCTTGCATGCATGTTACGGTCACTGCCATGTATGGGATTTTTTTTCCCAAGCCCACTGATGCCTGAATTACATTTAAATGATTACCAGGAGAATATTTCTGCAAACATTAACTAAATAATTACTTATCTTCAATCAAATGCAATCAATGCTTGCCTTGCCACTGAATTATTCCTTTCAGGATAGAATTATTTTTATGTGTTGATTTATATAACTATATTAGTCTGAGCTCTAGCAATTATTTTTATTTTTCTCTTTCATTTATTTATTTGAAACAAGACTCAATTTTTTTATATGGAAGACTTACATTATTTTAACTTTTAAAATGTATTGATGCTACTGAATAATACTTATTGGAAATATTTTTTTGTTAACTAGTATAATATTTACTCGTACGTGTGTAGATTGTTAGTATTATCCATGTGTGTTTATTTTAGAAAGTGGCCTGATTTCTTTGTAGTTGCCAAGGTAAAACCTAACCACTTGTATGTTTCTCTTTGTTTAAGATCAGGGCAAATCTCATAGTCAGTTTTATGTATCAGGAGACACTAACGCCAATCAGAAGTCCCGGGATCATAGGTTTCTCCCCACCAACCTAACAAATTTTATTTTATACTAGCCGAGGCAAAATTTTAGTTTCTTTCAAGCTAGCAACAAAGTCACTAGAAGTCACCAACTACAACCAGCCAACTTAATACAGGGTTTATATGTTGGTAATTTATATTAACATAGGACATATGGTTTTATACACGGTATATCTTGTTTCATTTTCACCCACTTTAGATACAATTTTATTAGTATATATATTATAAGCATCATTATCATAATCATGAATAGTTTCCAGCCAATGACCGGGTCTGTTTAAACATAAGTCTCTCCAACGTATTATTTCTCCCCACCACCTCTCCTCTCTCCACCACGATCCAGTCCTCTTCATTTACCTCTCCCCTTTTCTGCACCCTCTTCAGCCACCCGTAGCTTGTCTTTCTCTATACCTCACGCCCCTACTTAAATATCCAGCATTTTCTTTGGTATAGACTCCTCCATATAAATATATACAGGGTGTTTATAAACTCTTTGCCCAAACTTAATCCACAGCACCTGTGGGCAGAAAGGAACAGAGCACCCTTGAAAGAAAATGTTCAGAAAAGTCATCTTGTATTACTAAATTCAAGTAGAAGCTAGACGTAACAACGCCGGGAGTACGCAGCTGTTAGTACGCACGTGTACAACAAGTTGCATATCACTAGGCGAGCACATCACAGCATAGGTGTTCAAAACTCCTTCCCCGACTTGGTCATACTTTATTACTATATATGTTTTATTGGCACTAAATCTTTTCAAGAAATTATAAATTTATATTGAAAAAGTTAACGGTCCAATAAAACAGGTGCTATTAGATAAGACCTTTTGAATTCACAAGAAGTTCAATGCCCGGCTAGCTCAGTCGGTAGAGCACGAGACTCTTAATCTCGGGGTCGTGGGTTCAAGCCCCACGTTGGGCGTGAATGTATTTTAATACTTTACAAAATGAAACACTTAGTTTGATGATTTATATTGAAATCTTGTCTAATGTGTTGTTATATTCATAATTTTGCTATTGATATTTCTCACCGAACAAACAAGCAAATGCTAAGGATAAAACAAGCATATACTATGAATAAAGAAAGCATTTATCGCTGGTTTTTAATATTTACTCACGGTTTTTTGGTAAAATCATTCTAGGTATCTATGGTTTGGTTAATTTTGGAACATTTTATAAGAAAGCTAATTTTGGATCATCCCTGCGATATAAATTGTTTATCTTGGCAAGATAGATCAGGGCGTAATTAATTTTTGGTGCTATAACAGACATATTTTCTCACAGCTCGTCTAACAATCCACAATTCACGCTAATGTGACAGGTATAAAGGAGGTATAATCCTAGAGGAAACGTACCCACATTTGAATAGAGCAAAAGTGGAAAACCATTTTGGTAAAAAAAAAAAGTCAATACACACAGCCGGGATTCCAACACCGACCTCTCTACCACCAGCATTAAACCTAGATACAGTTATTACAACATTTGAGGGCAGAACTAAACAAAAAATCCTGTTTAAAAATTGTTTGGAAAAGTAATCTTGCATACTAAATTAAAGTTGAAGTTAAGCTCAACAAAGCTGAGAGTATGCAGGTGTTAGTACGTACGTGTACAACAAGTTGCATATCATTAGGCGGACAGCAGTTCCGGGCTGCAAGCAACGCTGTCTAGGGGTGAGTCCGCGCCAAATGCAACCAACGGAAACTGTTGTGACCAAGTCGACACACGATGTGCCCACCTAGCGATATGCAACTTGTTGTACACGTACGTACTAACAGCTGCGTATTCCCGGCGTTGTTGAGTCTAACATAAACATGTATTTAGTGGTAAAAGATGACTTTTTCGAACATCTTTTTATTAGAATTTTCTCTTTATTTCTGCTCGCATATGCTGTGGATTAGGCTTGGGCAGATAGTTTATAAGCATCCTGTACATATATATAAACTGTTATTGGCTAAACATTTCTAGTGGACCACACTCCCTAGAAAAAATAGCTTTCCACGCCACTGTCATGTCTCAGCCGCTTACCCCCCTTACCCCTTCTCTGGAAAACAAAACATTCAAATGTGTAGGACAGGACCTTACTCAGAAATTTAATTTTAAGTCGTTCTTGATTTTTTTAAAGTTTTTTTAACATATATTGGGATTTAGAATGTGTCATGAACTTAATTGGACTCAAATTAATTACAAACAGAGGCAGTGTTAAAAGATGAAAACACAAAATTAGTACATTTTTATTAGATATTTTATCTTAATTATCTTTAGGGAGCGGATGACGATTGTTTTTAACAGCCCTGCATCTGTAAGCACGCGAACTAAGTGTCAGGCTATTCTAAGCAATATTTCAAATGAAGTGGAGGTCAGGGTTCAAATACTAGCTAGATGTATTGAGGCTAGAAGCTTTTAATTAAATGTTTACCACTCTCTTTCCAAGAAAATGCGCACTCGTGCGATTAAATTGTTTACTGGTCAGACGGTATGAGGACAATGATGGTAGTAACTAAGATTTTTAATGACTTTGTTTGCTTTGGAAGAAAATTATAAGGTTAGTGATTATAATAATTATGTGTTTTAATTAAGGACGTTATTGCTTTGGATGAACGTTATAACGATAATCATGGTGGAATTAATTTTCCACCAAATATTTTTTTTAAATGAATTTGGTGAACATTTTTTACTAAGATGGTTCTTAAAATGATTCAACTTTGATTGATGTTTATGAGGACAATGATGAGCTAATTAGCTAGGTTCTAAAGATGAATCTTTGATGTCATATTATTTCAATAGATGGTCTTGTTAAATATTGGTTCAAAATAGAGTTAATTATATGTCTATGCCTCTAAATATGTTTTGTTTATGTTTTTAAAAATTGTATGTGCTTTGTTTTCTTTGTTTTGTAGATTGTCGGCATTTTGTGGCTCCGATTTAAAAGACATATTAAATAGTGTTTTAGATAAAACTCTTCTTTATAGCATTGCTTAAATATTATGTCAAATTTATTTACGTCAGATAGATGATAAGTGACATATGGCGACCCATGACAGGATCCATAGGTGAAGATAAAGAGTTGCTATTGTTTAAGAATAAAAGGGCCACCATAAGAGCTTCTTTCACGAAGATTGTTAAGACTACCACATATCTGTTTTCAGTTGATGTTGAGAAGGACTTAGTGGCCATTGATACAAATCACGAGCTGTTGCGAGGACAATCAACTGAAATTGCAAACCTAGATGAGCAGATATTGAATAGCCTGCTTGAAAGGGATGCATCAGAAAATGAATTGAGTGCCGAAATAGCTGGTACGGATGAATACATAGCTAATTGGGACACTACCGGTATGTGTATTCATATTGGCACATTTAAGATGATACGTAATACTGATTTAGAGTTCGCAGCTGGTACTCAAACCAATTATAGAGGTATAAATTGTCCAAAAAGGAAGTTCAAACTCCCCAAGAACGAATTTAAGAAATATGGGGGGTGACATAACAGAATGGTTGAGTTTTTTGAACCAATTCGCTAAAATTGATAAAGACGAGGATTTAGATGCAGCTTAAAAACTCCAGTATTTGTTTCAGCCCAGTTTAACTGGTTACAGGGCTCGAGAAGTGGTCGAAAGTTTTCCTCAAATTTGAGAAAATTATCCTAGCTTCCCTCTGGCCTCTGCAGCAGCCATTGGATTTTCGGAGGTCCACTTGCTTACATAGTACGTTTTTCTTTCCCTGGGAAGTTATCATCCTGTAAACGCTTCCACATTTTGTATTTTTAGATTTTATGAAGACATAAAAAAGACCAACGACAATTCCATAAAATCTTTTGTATTTTTTGCACAATGGGTTTTATTGCTCTTTAATAAATATATATATTTATATATATTTATATAAATATTTATTATATATTTATTTATATATATATTTATATAAATATATAAATATATATAAACTTAAATTATGGTTTTGACTAGATCCTTAACTCTATTATTATTGTTAGAATTATTATAACTATTATTATTATTATATAATATTAGTACAGTTATTTTATATATATGACCATTGTAATATTTACTGGCAAAATTTATCTAATGCGTCACTATTATATATATTAATTATTAATATTGGCTTCCACTTTCATTTTGCCTTTCGAAATAAGTTGTCAAAAGTCCCCATAATTTGAATGTACGCATATAATTTTACCGCGCGTAAACGGTGCTGAGAATGGTGTTTTCTTATTGTTTTTCGTTAACTTTATGACCGTGAGATATATTAACAAGGAAATAATATCTGAAATCTATCTATAAAAAAGGTGATATAGTGTTTTGTGAACTGATCTAGTTGTATGTAGGATAGTGTCAATGTTTTTAGAAATATTGTAACTACCTTACATCAGTTGTGCTATCTATATTCAGATGAAACAACTAACAGTACTTATTACTTTCCGAAGATAGCCGAAGGTTTTAAATTTACATTTTAGGCCAAATGCCTTTAGGCCAAACAACTTTTAGGCAAAATGACTTTAGGCCAAATGACTTTTGGTTTCATTTTTAGGCCAAATGATTTTAGGCCAACTGCCACGTCCCCGAATGAAAATATAAGGCAAATTAAATGAATATACAAAAGTTAAATGAATGGGGCTGGAATAGTGTAGTTAATTAGAATGGTAGAAACTCCAAGTGATATTAATATAACATCCTATAATTGATATTCGCCAAACTAAATGTATATATCCTCTAATGAATGCTGATAGCGTTCCATGTCCACCAATATGTCTATACTAGCCACAATGTTTGTCCATCGTTGTATCCCGCTAACTCTCAAGATTCCACAACTGTCAGAGATAATATCATTCTTCAGCCAAAGGACGTGATGATGAATGAGTTGATGGATAGTGTTCGTGTGGCTGTTATCCACCTTAGCCCCTTCCAACAAGACACATATACCCACACAGGTCATCACGTGTTGTGTCCAACTCATTTAGTTTTGTTTTTCGGTGCTGGAGAGGTCAGTTTTGAATCCCGGCCGAGTGTAATGAGTGAAGTTTTTCATAGTGGTTTCTCACTCTACTTCTAAGCTAATTCAGGTACCTTTCCTCTAAAATTTTACATTCTTCATCCCTACCACATTAGCGTAATTAATACAATAAGTCCTCAGATCAGGCTGATTCGAGCTATGTCAATTACGTGGATTCGTTGATATGCGCTTGCAATACTCTGGCTTATGACTAGCAATTCCATATGTCAAGTGTCACTTTAAACAAAGTAGATGGCGCTTCTGGTAAATTAACTCTCAACTGGTTAGTTTCATCTCTACTTTGTTGTTTTTTTACCTTTAGCGTATGATGTACTTATTGTAATCAAAGCACTATTCGACTTACGTGGTTTTCAACTTTGCGCGGAAAACCAAAGAAATAAAAGCTCAAGTTGAGGACTTAGTTTGTTTTAAACATATAGTTCAAACTGTTAGAGAGACGTGGTAAAAAAATAAGCTACACATATAAAATTATTTATAAATAAACACACTTTTCAACAATACATGATATTATAATGTTTAGTTTATACTAGCCACTAAACAAAGATTATCTCTAGCTCTCTGGGGGAAACCAACTCTATTCCTAATGGTACACTGATAATTTATCTTGTACCAAGATGACCAAGCTGAGGTTGATCTACCCTTTAAAGATATTTCAATTCAGATGTTTATTTTGATTTAGACCTAAGTGACTGAAAGCGTTGGCTTAATAACCTTGATGTGATAAATTATAAAACATTAAAGCCAAATGCTGACTACGCACAACAAACCTGTACTAGTTGTAGAATAACAAGACCAGATTGGACTATAAAAGTGACACACTATCATCTATTTCGGCGGCAGTTACTTTGCCCGATGACGGACCATATGAGGTTAGAGCTTCGGGTCATCAGTGGTACTTGTGCTAGAGGGTAACCACCGTTCCCAGGGTACCTAGTTCACAGTGTTGCCAATTTAGCGACTTTGTCACTAGACCTAATGACTTTTACGGGTCTGAAACAACAATTTTTAATTTTTAGCGTCTAGCGACTAATCTGGTGACTGGTGACTTTCCTTAATTTTCTGTCAGGTTCATGTCCAATATTTTAAATTTTATTTCTATAGAATTTTTATTTTTGAACTACCGTATTGCAAGAACACATAATATATTGTTCCGGTCTACAGAAGGGCTCTAAGCTATCTATGTCATTCACAAATCAAAATGACATCGTTCCAGCTCCGGGGATCACCTCAGTTCACTGATGTAGCTTACATTCTCTTCAAATTAATGTATGCACTTTTGGTTTGGCAACAAATCTGAAGACTTTTAATTTTTTGTTTAACGACAATCTAGCGACTTTCTGGTACTAATCTAGCTACACACTCATATGGTATTTGGCAACACTGTGAGTTCGAACTCTGTAGGGGGTCACGAGCCGTGTTAGACGTACATCACTCTAGGTTTTCACTTATAAGCCAGTTCTTTCACGATATCAAACTTCCAAGTTCTTATATTTAATTTAATATCGAACTTAACATCACATTTTGTATTATATCTTGGAGCTACGATTAAACTAAAATTCAAAACCTCAAGTATCATTTCAAACCAAACCAACTACCTTGCCACCGACCCTGCCCTTCCTCGCCATCTATTCTGACATATCTGGCCACGGAAGGGGGGATGTTGACACTATAGTAAATATTGGAATGAAAACTGTGATTTTAAAATAATGAATCGGGATAAAAAATACTATTGTGAAGTGTGAGTGCTTAGAAACATTAATTTTATTTACTTAGTTCTTAATATGAATAAATTATTTAATTCTAATTAAATAACGATACATGTTTTTTTATTATCATCCTATCACAACCCAACTAATTTTATTAAGTTTACGTAGAGCGCTGGAGAGGGAAACTAGTGACAGTACACCTCAGAGGAGATTCGAACCCCTACCTTCACTGCCATAACTAGATGGGGTTACTCCTACTACTCCTTTCTGGCTAAACGTCTATGTATATTCATTAAGCTAATGTGGTAGGGATGATTAATAAAATGTTTCAGCATTTACCTGGAGGGAGAAGTACCAACAGTTTACACAGAAGGGATTCGATTCCAACCTTCCCTCCCCCGCCAGAATTAGATGAGCCTGACATTTAGACGGCGTGCACAACGGGATTCGAACCTCGATATCTTTCGTGGGGCTAGCACAGCTAATGTCGGTTATAACGGTCGTCCAATCAGAATCTTCCTTCCGAGTGCACCCAACATTTGCGAGAGTGAAACAAATAAGGCAAAATCAAAAAGAGTTTTTCTGGTTGACCAGATTTTTCCTTTGATATAATTAGACCAGGTAGAATGAGTACCCGCATTTGCTTGGAGTGAGATAATCAATCTCAGTACGCCAGAACGGGAATCAAACGTCAATCACCGTGTCAACGGCCTTCTAGTATAGCAGAATAGTGACGCCTTAGACCATTCGACCACGATGCAAGTATAAAATATGTTGATTAATCATATAGCCTATACCTCCTTGCTAATAGCCAATTAATATTAATATGTTAGTTTAAAAAAGGTATTAACTACCAGAAGAGAAACTGGATCTATAATAATTACTTTTGGATTGTAAAATGTTGTAAATAGTTTAATTTTCTTTCAATACTAAATAAACATTAATTATTTTGATTTTAAGTATAATTATTTTTACTATTAATAATAAATGTGTTTTAGTGAGCAATACATATTTTCAAGAAATTATAGATGTGTACTTAAAATGTTAAGAACTCAATAAAACAGGCGAATTTATGTCAAAATCTCCAACACTTTCAATGTCCGGCTATCTCATTCGGTAGAGCACAAGTCTTTAATCTCGGGGTCGTGGGATTAAACCCCAAGTTGGGCGCGTCTCTTTTGTAATATTTTATCAAATTCAACAATCAGTTTAATGATTGATATTGACATCATGGTTTAAGTTAATGTGTTGTTATATTCATAATTTTGTTATTGAGACTTATCTTCGGACAATTAAGTCCATGCTACGGAGAGAGAAAGCAATAATTACCTTTGGTTTTTTAAATATATCTATTAACGGTTTTTTGGTAAAATAATTTTATATGTCGATGGTTTGATTGATTTCGGAACATTATACAAGAAAGCTAATTTTGGATCGCCTCTACAATATAAATTGTTTATCTTGGACAGGTAGATCCGGACGTGAGCAATTATTGGCGCTAGAGTAGACATGTTTTCTACAGAGTGTCTCAACATCCACTATTCACGCTATTGGGGCAGGGAGGAAGAAGGTAGAGTTCTAGAGGAAACGTACCCGCATTTGAGTGGAGCAAAAGTACAAACTATCTAAGAACATACATTCCTCATGACGCTCAGCCAGGATTCCAAAACCAACCTCACCCACACCAGCAAATGAACCTATTTACGACTGGTATTTAAACCGTTGGTCAACCGATGCCGGTGAAACAATATTACATCCAAGCGCTCATACATCGAGCATAAAATAATAATATTTTAATAAGTGGTTTAATTTCTGTAATTGTGTGAACCAACAAACAGTGGTGTACGCAAACATCTTGTTGGGGGAAGATGGGAGCCACACATAAAATCGAGTCACTATCAACATAAATAAATTATATATATATATGGGGAATCCCGATTATTATTTTTAGTCTATTTCTCACTCGATCATAGACATCGCGTGTGGAAAGCAACAAGAAATTACAGAACTTTCAGGACTTCCCAGTGCAGGTGCGTTTATACCAGATTGTGTGGGCAGCACTAACCAGCTGAAGGGCTGAGTGCATACCTAGCTTCTTATAAATGAGAGTATTATTAGGAAAAACCATTGAATTCAAAACTCATTATAATAATTAATAATATTTGGCCACTTTTACCCATGAAATAGCCTTATTTTTAAATTTAACATAGCTTTAAATCTACTAAAGTTCATTTTAAATATGACGACCTTTGTGGTCACGTGGTATACGGCATCAAGCTAATAATGAATAGACTTGACATTCACGTGTTTTATCTAATAATGTTATTTTTTATCAGGGACCCGGGAGTGTACTTAGATGTTTTAATCGTACTAAATGTAAACTACGAATATATAAATAACAAAAAAATATTAGGTCATTAATCCCCTAAAGATTATCTAGGGGGAAATTAAGATTAACGCTTTGGTGCTCTTGACAAGACATAATAATCAACAATAAATTAAATCAAATGTGTTTAACACTTTTTTAGTAATATTGGCTCTAGTTTAGCTAAAGATAAACAACGAATACCAATTGAGACTACACCATCTAGTTATCTAAGGCATAACCCAAAATCAATGTTTATGGTTCCTGAAACTGAAAGCGAAATTTTACGATTTATAAAGAGTCTAAAAATGGTAAATCTACAGTAGAAGATAATATAAATTCTGGTGTGATAACATAATGTGCTGTTACATTATATAATCCCTTGTGTGACATTATTAACTGTTGCTTCAATACAGGAATATATCTAGAACATCTGAAAGTCGCTAAAGTTATTCCAGTATACAAGTCCTGTGACACCCCACTTTGATTAACAATTTTAGAAAAATGTCTCTATTGTCTAATATTGAGAAAATATTTAAAAAAAATTTACCCACAAAAGGTTGATACATTACTTGGAGAGAACAAATATATTATGTAAAGAGAAAGCAGGATTCGGAAAAGGTAAATCAACACAAAGTGCGTTAATTAACATGACAAATCAATTATACGACAAATTAGATGATTGTAACTTAGCCTTAGGCATCTTCATTGATTTATGTAAGGCGTTTGATACCGTAGATCATGTCACTCTTCTTTATAAAATGGAATATTATGGTATAAGCGGTATTGATCTTCAACTTTTTCAAAACTATCTATCAAATAGTGGACAAAATGTTCAAATAAACAGATATGTCAGATATAAAACAGATATAAACCAGATATAATACCAATATCATGTGGTGTTCCCCCTGGCTCTATTTTGGGACCTACCCTATTTAAATACATATTAATTAATCACCTAATTGAATAAAGAAATCTAATACCTATTTATTTGCTGATGGACTGCTATAGTTAATTTTGGTAAAGATAATGCATCCATATACAGAAATTTATAGAGTGATTTAGGGGGCTTATCAACATGACTTAGAGTTAACAGGTTATCTTTGAATGTCACAAAAACTAGATATATGAAATTCTCAATCAAATCTAAACATAGATATGAAAATATTGATGTAAAAATAAATTGAGGAAAAATAAAGCAAGTAAATTACGTTAAATACCTGGGTCTGAGTTTGGACGATAACCTAAAATGGGTCTCACACATCAGGTCTCTAAGCAAGACTCTCTCTAAATATATTGGTGTTTTCTCTATGCTAAGACATATCTTCCCACTATCGATAGTAAGAAATTTGTACTTCACACTTGTCTACCCACACCTTCTTTAAGGGATTGAAATTTGTGGGATCACTTACACAAACCATCTTCGACCACTAGTATTATTAATGCAAAAATTGTCAGAATTATAACATTTTCATATTTCAAAGCACATAGTACACCATTGTTTAGATTACTTGGATTCTTAAATATGAGACAGATAATTAAACATAAGATGTTTATACTTATGTATGATATCATACATTGTATAAATACTTCAACATGCTTAGATTTTAAATATGTTAATTAGATCTTATCGACCAGAAATAAGACCACAAAAAAATTAATAGTGCTAAAAGCTAAAACAAATTCTTTTATGAAATCAAGCTTTCATTAGAATGGTGCTAATACTTGGAACTCATTTGACAAATAGTAGATATTTATCTTAATTCAAATTTAAATCAGCCTTATATTATATTATTCTTGACGATCCTAAAGTGAACTATTAGGATTAGTATTAGTATTGGTACTGATAGTAACAGTAATAATAATACTAATCGTCTTAACAGTATTAATATAAATAACAACAGTAGAAGATCCCTATGATTTTGTAATACTCGATTACACAATTTGTTAAATACTATCATCTAGTTATAAAAGTATACTTTAGTCTAGGTGTAACAATCTCCAAATAAAAATACCCATTGTGTCACCTTATGTATATAGTAAACAATTAATTTATGAAACAGCCTATCATTGTTTATGTAATTTATATATTTTACCTTGTTTATCTACAATTTTACGCCTTCAGCTCTATATTCTATATACACATATTAAGAGGCGTATTAACCAGATTTTCTATAATACCTCTAGAATAGTAATAATAATGAATATGTATAAATTTGAAATTAAAATGTAAATTGTAATAATCTGTAATTTGTATTGTATGGTATTGGATTGTATTGTATTAATTAATTCATAGTAATAATAATAAATTATCTCTCTCTCTATGAACCAATACAACCATATAAATCTTGAAGGTCCTAGAACAACCCTTCCTCCGGTCTATATCATATCGTTTTCTTTCTAGCTTTAAAATGTCCGGAGATTTTTGAAAAAAAAAATTCGAGAAAGAAGAACAATTCAATTCGATTTGGTGTTAAAAGGGCTAGTTTGATATTTACAATATTTGGATTTTTTAAAATAAGAAGGGGGCTTATATTGTAAAAGTTATGAAGACTGTTATACTGGCTGGTGACAGGACACACAATATTAAGTTTTAAATAGCGATGTAATTTAACATAAAAATAATCTTCTACTCACAACATAGTTTCGTTTAAATTATTTACTATACATTTGAGAAATAAATATTTAAACTAGATAAAAATAAGACACAACAATAATGTGTATCTAGGAAATCACTATAATAATATATTGAAATACATCGTGTTTCCTGGCAACAAATTTTATCATTACTTGATTGTAAATAACAAATAGTGTGATTAGTGAGCTAAGATTTATAAACGATAATATTACACTTGAAACTGTAATAAAATAGTTTCCACTATATTAGAGGAGCCTTAAATACGAGGCTAAAATAAGGGATATAATCACCCAATATACTCTGTCATCGAATAGAGGTATTCCATGATAAAAACTTGTATTTCCTGTAGGAATCTCACACGTGAATATATATTTATTATATTGATACATTATAATGAATTTGAGTAATGTTAACTGAAACAGTACCTCTCTGGAGGTCCTATAGTTATTACTTGGTCTCAGTTGTGGATCAAAATTATTTTCAAAGGGGGCTCATAATTATAAATAATATGGTTACTTACAATGTTAGATTTCTGTTTAAAGCTATTAATTAGTTTCTCATCCATATTTGATCTTATGTATGTTTTAAACCGTGGTCATCCTCCCCAAATTTTTAAAAACAGATAATTTTTATAAATTATTTGTAGTGGCACTCCTTCAACTATTTTTTGAAATAATTTTTAACTCTAGAAGATATAAGAAGTCTTCGCCTTGTTTTTATTTTGTTAGATTATTTTATAAGCCATTTAAAGTGTTCCTCGACTAGAAATTTTTGAGATTTGGATGCCTCTCAAAGCTAATTAGAGTGATCCTCACCTTAATTTTTTTAAGATGATTAGATACATATAGAAGATAATCTTTGACGTGGTTTTACTGTGACCAAATTTTGAAAATTGAATCATATCAGAAACTAGGCCTGAAAATTTTTCAAAATGAAATGCATCTAGTTGCTATTTGAATTTGTCATCCCCTAGACATTTTTTAAATTTGTATGAATTGAGAAGCTGTAGACCTTTCCGCCCCTGACATTTTCTGTCAGTTAGATGATGCCGGTGACCTGATGGTCTTGTGGTAAGTTGTCGGACTTCCGTGCTGAGGGTCTGTGCTTCAATCCTCTGTCCCGGCATAGTGTTTTATAATAATTTTCTAACTTTCACAGTGGGGTCAACAGACCCTTTGACCCCCCACCCTCCGGAATCTGCGCCTGCCGGGTAGTCATCATTACAACTACAAGTGTTACAACTGTTAGATTGTTTGTTTCACATGAATAGAGATATATTTATATGTCCTCTACCGGCCATTATTAGTATTAACTTAATAATTTTTTTTTAAGTTGAGGGCAATCAATGAAATAACACACAAAAAATATAGCAATAATATATTAACAGGTAGAGAATACTTTCTTTAATTTATTTGAAAACCGTGTCACAGACAGGGATTCAAAAACCAACATTTAAGAACCACTTTAACCAAATAATTGATAAAACATTATTTTAAGTAACATTGCATATCTTTATATTGCCATATCAAAGTTCTCGGGTTTTAATACCTGTCAGTTTACGTGGTATTTATCAAAACGAGATGGATTCTAAGATAAGCTATGATGTTGTGTGATGCAGGGTAGAAAATGGCCGCGAGCGACAATCCCTTAGAAGAGTTGCCACTTCAGGAGGTTCTAAGCAAGAAAAAATCCAAAAATAACAAATTACAAGAAGATCCAGATGTTATAATGAAATTCGACGACTTTTTGGAATCCGGTCTCAATCAAAATTTTAAGTTAATGGACCCTAACATTTTTGAAAAGACCACAAATCTAAATTACAATCAATCAAATACGATCGAGAAAAATAAAATGACCCCCTCCAAAATTCCCAGTAAGCATAATTCTATTCCAAAAAACAAATATCCCTCGTCCGAAAAAATCAACAACTCTAAATTCAAAACTATCTCCTTGGACGAAAATATAAAAATTACTGTTGAATATCCAGATGACCTAGACATTTCTATTACTTTTGACAAATTTTCGGAAACCAGTCCTAAATTAATTACAATATTCATTAACCCTAACTATTCTAGCAGTGATAATAAATCTCTATGGCGATGTTTCGGACTTTTTCAAAATTCCAAATTATGAGAAATTAATACCGAAAGAAAAATATTTAGAATGGTGGCTTGGAAAAATGGAAGAGTTCCCCTTTACAGAATATTTTGACGAGGAAGTAACTACATCATGTACAGGTAGACTTTTCAGGAGAATTGGGAGATGGTTTCAGAAATTAAGTATATTCAGATAAATTTACAAGTGGAGAATCTTATTCAAAATTATAGTTTATTTAATAATTACTCTTCAAAATTCAAAATTCAAGAATTTTCGAAATTTGAAAGTGAAAATAGTACGTGCCTAAATTACGTCAGTGTTTAATTAAATTTCTGAGAAAATCCTTACAATTTTTTTTTACCAGTACCTTCCTGTAAAGGACTATAAATAACTTTTCTCATATTCTTTTTTTTTCTTTTTTTTAGCACCGCGTCTTACTACCCATTTGGGTTTATACATCTATATCTCTACTAACTTAATTGTGGGAATGTTAAACCCCTTTTTTAAGTATCATAACGAGAGTCTATGATGTTGACGAAGATGCTGACTCGTGTAGGATAAGAGACTGTAGCCGCAATGACGTCAGCTGAGAAAGGAGCTACAATATCAATCATTGCAGCGATCAGTGCCAGCGGATACTTTGTTCCTCCAATGATAATCTTCCCCAGAACCAACACGGCCAAATCAACTGATGAGATGCTGTCCTGCAATTTCAATTGGATCTTTCTGGGTGGTTACAAAACCCATCTTTTCCCTAAGTGGTTAGCTCATTTTGTTGAACATGCCAAACACACTCAGGAATCACCTGTTTTATCAATATTGAAGATGTAATCGATACGGCCCGAGCCAATCACGTTACCATTGTCATGATTACCATTGTCATGCTGCCTCCTGACTCAACCCACCGGCTTCAGGACCTTGACTAGACATTCATGGGCCCTCTAAAGGCTTTTAACTATGAGGAAAAAGGATAAAGTTTCATCACAATAATAAAGCAACCATTCCTTATGACATAATGGACCTATTACGAAAAGATTACATGAGTCAAAACTAGGGAAATTGGAGTCAATGGTTTTAAGTCAAAAGAGATATTTCCCTTGAACACAAGCATTTTACTTATGGAGACTTCTTGAAATTTGATCTTGAAGCAGATAAGACAATTATCTATACAAATATATTGTAACAAAATAGGTAGTAAAATATATGAGTGTTTAATTAAGCTAACATTTTGTTTATAAACTCTCAAATTTTTGTACAGCTTTTTATTTTAAAATTTTATTTGGATAAATTTTTAAAAGATTTTAAAATATAGGCTTGTACCTATTTAGTTAAATAGCATATACTATCCTTTCTAAATACATGTATTCTTCTTTGGTGTAACTATTTACCAAGGTCTAAAGCAGCGGTTATCAAAGTTTGGGGCGCAACCCCCAAGGGCAAGCGCGATAGTTGTTAAAAGGGGGCTCAATAAGTTTTTATGACATTTAATTATTTTGTATTAACTCAATCTAACCAAGTTCTAGAAAAATACATTTATTTTGACTGTATTTTTAAGAGAGCAATCTACATGAAGGAAACAGTATTTTCAGCTCTCGCGGATATGAAGTGTATATATCGTGGAATACTAGATGTCACCAAAGAGCTGAGAATTTCTCTTTCTTATATCTCCTTGTTTTAGTAAAATTTGTGTTTAAAACCATCAAATCAATCACACAAAGGATCACCATTACTTAAGCCACGTCACACCACCAAACATAAGACACGTGATTAATTTAAAACATAAAGTCAATAGTATCATGATATGAATTATAAAAATGGTCTGTAGATGCTAATGTTAAAGAGATATTTTAATTTTTTGTTGTGTCAGATGTTGAATTTGTATAAAACTGTTTTAATTCGAATTATTTTTAATTTTTATTAATTTCCTTACAAAATGTAAAAATATGCATATACATAAATACATTAAGTCAACAAAATATTTTTATCCAAATCATACTACACTGGAGGGGCGGGTGGAGGTAGGGGGGTCGTAGCGCAACTAAAGGGTGTCACAGAGTAGAATGTTTGAAAACCACTGCTCTAAAGAATACATGTCTCGCTGCACTTTAGTTCCTGTGATCAGGTAAGAAGCTAGAAAGCGCTAGTAGCACAGTAACACGCGCTCCTTTCAACTATTGTGGATAAGTTTGAATAACTAAAGTTTCATTTTATGATTTTAATTTTTTAAATAGTGATTAAAACTAGTGCACCCCAATCACCCTCTCCCGATATGGCAGCAAGAGAAAATATTTAATAAGGTATAATTATTTATGAACAACTCCCGCAAAGTCTGAAATTAGTATATTATTACTATTATTATTATTATTATTATTATTATTATTATTATTATTATTATTATTATTATTATTATTATTATTATTATTGATTTCACTATATTAAATCCCTTTTCTTTATTTTTTTCATAAACTGCCAACCCGCCATGTTTATTATTTTGTTGGTAGGTGATTTTAATGCTATCTGCTCCAGAGAGTGGTTTATTTCGGCACTATTCGATTAGTTTATTTTTATGTTCTTGGACGCTTATAGAATCTGGCTGTCTCTTGAAACAATAATTGCCCCTAGCGGAAGATATTATTATTATTGTTTGATTTTTTGTTTGGTGCCAAGTTTAAATTAATTTTAAAGATGAATTATATTCATATGTAGAAATTATAATTATCTTTATAGTAATACCCTCAATATTTAAATAGTTAAGATTGTTTGTTTTATTCTTGCTTATAAATCCCGGTGAATATTTTCTCTTAGGCCGGTGATTGTTGATTTTAAAACAAAAAGAACGTGTTTGTGTTTTGTCTTTTTTTTTTATTGTGACTCTTAAATTGGCTTCGAAAGTGGAAGGAAGGATCCGATCTGGGGATCCTTCAATTATATTTTTTTGAAAGGTTCATGGTAATTCTAATCATCTAAAACTTCTAAAAGAGGTATAAACTTGTGAAGAAGGTTGCGTGGAAGCACTCAAGGAAGATTTTTTTGTGGAAATTTAAGGCTGGAGAGTTAAATATTGACGGAGCTTTGATTCAACATTTTTACCAGAGCAAGGACATTTTCGGGTGAAGATCAAATTCATCTGTAAACATCCTCTTATGGATGTAAATAATTAAGCATAATCCTTAAAATTACTAAAGAAGGACAAATAATTTCAGTTTTTTTAAACCAGAATTAATAACTTTTGTCGTACTCAGAACAATATTTTTCTGTTTATTTAAGAATCATAGCCTTATTTATACTTGTTATACAGAATAAATTTTGTTGTTGTTAAAATCCTGTTATTTGCTTAAAGAAATATTACTATTATACTCACAATTCAAGTGAGAAGTTTAACAATTTCAAGTATTGCTTAACAATACTTTTATTAATATTATAACATACGAGGCATGCCTTAATAGGTAGGGTTTATTTAAAGTTATCATTCATCACAATAATTAAAATCACTCTTTAAATGTAATTGTTTTATTTTTATTTACATCAATGTACACTGTATTTTCTTTTGAACTTACATCCCATGTATAGCGATGCTCAGTAGATTGGATTGGTCAGAGCAAGAATAATAATCTGCATCAGGATGTCTTCAGTTGTAAGTGTCCAACTTAAGTCCAAACTTTAGGTAAAGTCCAGGGGTCTTGAGTGAAAGGGTTTTCGTATTACCGCTGAGCAGTTTATGGGGATAAATTTATTCAATAATTAAAAATCTACCTACTTCACAAAATAAAAGGGGTTGGTAGTTAGCGCCCAATAAAACACAATATTATATTATATATTATAGATTATATATATAATTCATTCGTATATTCATTCCTAAATTCATAATTAAAATAATAACTAAAAATTAAATAATTAAAAATATAAATACATATATATATATATTTTTTTTCATTACATACGACCCTGCCCTTCCTCGCCATCTGTTCTGACAGATCTGGCCACGGAAGGGGGGATGTTGACACTATAGTAAATAAAAAATACTATTGTGAAGTGTGAGTGATTAAATACATTAATTTTATTTACCTAATTCTTAATATGAATAAATTAATTAATTTTAATTAAATAACGATACATTTTTTATTATCATCCTATCACAACCCCACTAATTTTATTGCGTTTACGTAGAGCGCTGGAGAGGGAAACAAGTGACAGTACACCTCAGAGGAGATTCGAACCCCGACCTTCACTGACATAACTAGATGGGGTTACACGGACCCTTTCTGGCTAAACGTCTATGTATTTTAATTAAGCTAATGTGGTAGGGATGATTAATAAAATGTTTCAGCATTTACCTGGAGGGAGAACTACCAACAGTTTACACAGAAGGGATTCGATTACAACCTTCCCTCCCCCGCCAGAATTAGATGAGCCTGACATTTAGACGGCGTGCACACCGGGATTCGAACCTCAATGTCTTTCTCGGGGATAGCACAGCTAATGTCGGTTATAACAGTCGTCCAATCAGAATCTTCCTTCCGAGTGCACCCAACATTTGCGAGAGTGAAAAAAATAAGGAAAAATCAAAAAGGGTTTTGCTGGTCAACCAGATTTTTCCCTTGATATAATTAGACCAGGTAGAATGAGTACCCGCATTTGCTTGGAGTGAGAACATCAATCTCAGTACGCCAGAACGGGAATCAAACGTCGATAACCCTATCATCGGCCTTCTAGTATAGCACAGTAGTGACGCCTTAGACCGTGCAAACATCGATGCAAGTATACAAAAATTATTATAAAATGCATTCCCAGTCAAAAAAATTGAACTTTAGTTAAAAAGAAACCCAAATTTAGAAAACACGTGAGAAATGTTCAGATATAAAATATGTTGATTAGTCATATGGCCTATACCTCCTTGCTAATAGCCAATTTATATTAACATGTTAGTTTAAAAAAGGTATTAACTATCAGAAGAGAAATAGGATCTATAATAATTACTTCGGGTTTGTAATATGTAGTAAATAATTTAATTTTCTTTTCAATCCTAAATAAACATTAATTGCATTGATTTTAATTATTATTATTTTTACTATTAATAATAAATGTGTCTTAGCGCGCAATACATAATTTCAAGAAATTATAAATGTGTATAGAAAATTTTAAGATAACAATAAAACAGGCGACCTTAGTTCCAAATAATTTGAGTTCTTAGAAACTTTTCAAAGCCCGGCTATCTTAGTCGGTAGAGCACGAAACTCTTAATCTCGAGGTCGTAGGTTCGAGCCCCACGTTGGACGCGTCTCTTGAGAAATATTTTACCAAATTCAACAATCAGTTTAATGAATGATATTTAAATCATGGCTTAAGCTAATTGGTCGTTATATTCATAATTTTGTTATTGAGACTTATCTTCGGACAACTAAGTCCATGCTATGGAAAGAGAAAGCAATAATTACCTTTGGTTTATTTAAATAACTATTAACGGATTTTTGGTAAAATAATTTTATATGTCGATGGTTAGGTTGATTTCTGAACATTATATCAGAAAGCTAATTTTGGATCATCTTTACAATTTAAATTTTTTATCTTGGACTGGTAGATCCGGACGTGAGCAATTATTGGCGCTAGAGTAGACATGTTTTCTACAGCGCGTCTCAACATCTACTATTCACGCTAATGGAGCATGGATGAAGAAGGTAGAGTTCTAGAGGAAACGTACCCACATTTGAGTGGAGCAAAAGTACAAACTATCTAGGAACATACAACCCTCATGACGCTCAGCCAGGATTCAAACACCGACCTCACCCACACCAGCAATTGAACCTATTTACGACTGGTATTTAAACCGCTGTTCAACCGATTCCGGTGAAACAATATTTCATCCAAACGCTCATACATCGAGCATAAAATAATACTATTTTAATAAGTGGTTTAATATCTGTAATTGTGTGAACCAAAAAACAGTGGTGTACGCAAACATCTTGTTGGGGGAAGATGGGAGCCACACATAACATCGAGTCACTCTCAACATAAATACATTATATATATATATATATATGGGGAATCCCGATTATTATTTTTAGTATCTCTCTCACACTTGATCATAGACATCCAGTGTGGAAAGCAACAAGAAATTACAGCACTCTCAGGACTTCCCAGTGCATGTGCGTTTATACCAGATTGTGTGGGCAGTACTAACCAGATGAAGGGCTGAGTTCATTCCTAGCTCCTTATAAATGAGAGTATTATTAGGAGCAACCATTAAATTCAAAACTCATTATAATAATTAATAGTATTTAGCCACTTTTACCCATGAAATAGCCTTATTTTTAAATTTAACATAGCTTTAAATCTACTAAAGTTCATTTTTAAATATGACAATCTTTGTGGTCACGTGGTATACGGCATCAAGCTAGTAATGAATAGACTTGACATTCACGTGTTCTATCTTAGAGTGTTTTTTTTTATCAAGGGCCTGGGGGTGTACTTCGATGTTATAATCGTACTAAATATAAACTACGAAGCACTATCCACTTATATAAATAACACAAAAATATTAGGTCATTAATCCCCTAAAGATTATCAATGGGGAAATTAATATTGACGCTTTGGTGCTCTTGACAAGACATAATAATCAACAATAAACAAAAATCAAATGTGTTTAACACTTTTTTAGTAATATTGGCTCTAATTTAGCTAAAGATAAACAACGAATACCAATTGAGCCTACACCATCTAGTTTTCTAAGACATAATCCAAAATCAATGTTTATGTCTCATGAAACTGAAAGCGAAATTTTACGATTTATAAAGAGTCTAAAAAATGGTAAATCTACAGGAGAAGACAACATAAATTCTTGTGCGATAAAATAATGTGCTGTTACATTATATAATCCGTTGTGTGACATTATTAACTGTTGCTTCAGTACAGGAATATATCTAGAACATCTGAAAGTCGCTAAAGTTATTCCAGTTTACAAGTCCCGTGACCCCACTTTGATAAACTATTATAGAAAAATTTCTCTATTGTCTAATATTCGGAAATTATTTTTAAAAAACCCATCCACACAAGTTTGATACATTTTTTGGAGAGAACTAATATATTATGTAAAGAGCAAGCAGGATTCAGGAAAGGTAAATCAACAAAAAGTGCAAAATTAACATGACAAATCAATTATACGACAAATTAGATGATTATAACTTAGTCTTAGGCATCTTCATTGACTTATGTAAGGCGTTTGATACCGTAGATCATGTCACTCTTCTTTATAAAATGGAATATTATGGAATAAGCGGTATTGATCTTCAACTTTTTCAAAACTATCTATCAAATAGAGGACAAAATGTTCAAATAAACAGATATAAGTCAGATATAAAATAGATCTAAACCAGATATAAAACCGATATCATGTGGTGTTCCCCAAGGCTATATTTTGGGACCTACCCTATTTAAATATATGTTAATTATTCACCTAATTGTATAACGCAATCTAATACCTATTTATTTGCTGATGACACTGTTATAATTAATTTTGGTAAAGATTATGCATCCGTATACAAAAATTTTTAATAATTTAGGGGCTTATCAACATGACTTAGAGTGAACAGGTTATCTTTGAATGTCACAAAAACTAAATATATGAAATTCTCAATCAAGTTTAAACATAGATATGAAAATATTGATGTAAAAATAAATTGAGGAAAAATAAAGCAAGTAAATTACGTTAAATACCTAGGTCTGACTTTAGACGATAACCTAAAATGGGTCTCTCTAAGCAAGACTTTCTCTAAATATATTGGTGTTTTCTCTAGGCTAAGACATATCTTCCCACTATCGATTGTACTTCACATTTGTCTACCCACACTTTCTTTACGGGATGGAAATTTGGAGAATCACTTACACAAACCATCTTCAACCACTAATATTATTAGTGAAAAAATTTGTCAGAATTATAACTTTTTCAGATTTCAAAGCACATAATACACCATTATTTACATTACTTGGATTCTTAAATATGAGACAACTAATTAAATATAAGATGTTAATACTTACGTATGATATCATACATTCTATAAATACTTCGACTTGCTTATATTTTAAATATGTCAATAAGAGCTTTTCGACCAAAAATAAGACCAGAAAAAAATTAATAGTGCTAAAAGCTAAAACAAGTTGTTTTATGAAATAAAGCTTTCATTAGAATGGTGCTAAGACTTGGAACTCGTTGGACCAAATAGTAGATATTTATCACAATTCAAATTTAAATCAGCCTTATATTATATTATTCTTGGCGATCCTAAAGTGAACTATTAGGATTAGTATTAGTATTGGTACTTATAGTAACAGTAATAAAAATACTCATTGTCTTTACAGTATTAATATAAATAACAACAGAAAAGGATCCCTATGATTTTGTAATACTCGACTACACAATTTGTTTGATACTATCATCTAGTTATAAAAGTATACTTTAGTCTAGGTGTAACAATTTCCAAATAAAAATACCCATTGTGTCACCTTATGTATATAATAAATGGTTTATTTTATGAAACAGCCAATCATTAGTTATGTAATTTATATATTTTTACCTTGTTTATCTACAATTCTGCGCCTGTAGCTCGTTATTATAAATACACATCAAGAGGCGCATTCTCCAGATTTTCTGTAATGCCTCTAGAATAGTAATAATAATGAATATCTCTAAATTTGAAATTAAAATGTAAATTGTAATAATCTGCAAATTGTATTGTATGGTATTGGATTGTATTAATTAATTCAAAGTAATAATAATAAACTCTCTCTGTCTCTCTATCAACCAATACATACAAGTAAATCTTGAAGGACCTTGAACAATCCTTCCTCCGGTCTATGTCATATCGTTTTCTTTCTAGCTTTAAAATGTTCGGAGATTTAAAAAAAAAAAAATTGAGAAAGAAGAACAATTTAATTCGATTTGGTGTTAAAAGGGCTAGTTTGATATTTACAATATTTGGGTTTTTTAAAATAAGAAGGGGGCTTATATTATAAAAGTTTTGGAGACTGTTCTACTGGCTGGTGACGGGACACACAATATGAAGATTTAAATAGCGATGTAATTTAACATAAAAATAATCTTCTACTCACAACATAGTTTCATTTAAATTATTTACTATACACTTGAAAAATAAATATTTTAACTAGATAAAAATAAGACACAACAATAATGTGTATCTAGGAAACCACTATTATAATATATTGAAATACATCTTGTTTCCTGGCAACAAATATTAATCATTACTTGATCGTAAATAACGAAAGAGTTTGATTTGTGAGCTTAGACTTGAGAGAAATATAAAAGATAATATTACACTTGAAACTTTAATAAAATAATATCCACTATATTAGAGGAGCCTTATATACCAGGCTAAAATAAGGGATATAATAACCCAATATACTCTGCCATCCAATAGAGGTATTCCATGATAAAAACTTGTATTTCCTGTAGGAATCTCACACGTGAATATCAATTTATTATATTAATACTTTATAATGAATTTGAGTAATGTTAACTGAAACAGTACCTCCCTGGAAGTCCCAATTGTTAAAACCCGGTCTCAGGCGCGGATACAAATCATTTTCATAGGGGGCTCATAATTATAAATAATATAGTTACTTACAATGTTAGATTTCTGTTTAAAGCCATTTAATAGTTTCTCATCCATATTTGATCTTATGTATATTTTAAACCGTGGTCATCCTCCGCAAATTTTTTAAAACAGATAGTTGTTATAAATTATTTGTAGTGGCCCTCCTTCAACTATTTTTTGAAAAAATTATTCACTCTAGAAGATATAAGAAATCTTCACCTTGTTTTTATTTTAATTAGATTAATTTATAAGCCATTTAAACTGTTCTTTACCTGACATTTTTGAGATTTGGTATGCCCCTCAAATTTAATTAGAGTGATCCTCACCTTAATTTTTTTAAGATGATTAGATACATATAGAAGATAATCTTTGACGTGGTCTTACAGTGACAAAATTTTGAAAATTGAATCATATCTGAAACAAGGCTATTTGGGGTGGTCCTCGCCTGAATATTCTTCAAAATGAAATGCATCTAGGAGCTATTTGAAATTGTCATTCCCTAGACATTTTTTAAATTTGTATGAACTGAGAAGCTGTAGACCTTTCCGCCCCTGACATTTTCTGTCAGTTAGATGATGCCGGTGACCTGGTGGTCTTGTGGTAAGTTGTCGGACTTCCGTGCTGGGGTCTGGGGTTCAATCCTCTGTCCCGGCACACATTTAACTGAGTGCCAATCCCCCTCCTTCTACTCTGACAATAAATGTATTAATCACAGCTTGTGAATTTGTGGAATGCCAGGCCTCACCCGTGGTTCGGATCCCACGTTAAACGGTAGGTCCTCCATTTCAACTCGCAATTACCCTACCATTACATATTAGCGTAAGTGCTTATAACCCGAATGTATAGAAAGAAGCGCAGATAATAATAATAATAATAATTATTATTATTATTATTATTATTATTATTATTATTATTATTATTATTATTATTATAGATTATGCATTTAGTCTAGAAGTTATTTGAAGCGGTCTTCTCAGCCAAATTTATAACAAGAGCATTCATCAAGAAGTAATTTGGAATTTGATCTAAGGCCATATTTCAGCCTCATATTCAATAATATCAGATGATTTGAAATATATCTGGGGGGGGGAGGGAATATATTCAAGGAAGGGCAAATTGTTTTCATTCCTAAATGAAAACAAATATTTTTCCACACTTGCTTGCATCATATCGGACATTGAATAAACGTAAACGAATAACGCACGTCTGGACCCGACTTGAGAAGTGTCTGCTCGTAGAAAGATTTTTAAAAATCTGGAAAATTTATTTGTGTTGTATTTTCTTTCTAAAATTTGAACTTTCATTTAGTGTTTTGTAATAATTTTCTAACTTTCACAGTGGGGTCAACTTACCCTTTGACCCCCCCAACCACCGAAATCCGCGCCTGCCGGGTGGTCATCATTACAACTACAAGTGTTACAACTGTTAGATTGTTCGTTTCATATGAATAGTGATATTATTTATATGTGCTCTACCGGCCATTATTAGTACTAACTTAATATTTTGTTTTAAGTTGAGGGCAATCAATGAAATAACATAGCAACAATATAGCGATAATATTTTAACAGGTAGAGAATACGTTCTTTAATTTATTTGAAAACCGTGTCACAGACAGGAATTCAAAACCAACATTTAAGAACCACTTTAAACAAATATTTGATAAAACAATATTTTAAGTAACATGGTATAGATTCATCTTGCCATATCAAAGTTCTCGGTTTTTATTACTGTTCAGTTTATGTGGTAATTATCAAAACATGATCGATTCTAAGATAAGCTGTGATGTTGTGTGATGCAGGGTAGAAAATGGCCGCGAGCGACAATTCCTTTGAAGAGTTTCCACTTCAGGAGGGTCAAAACCAGATAAAATCAAACAATAACAAATTAGAAGAAGATCCAGATGTTATAATGAAATTCGACGACTTTTTGGAATCCGGTCTCAATCAAAATTTTAAGTTAATGGACCCTAACATTTTTGAAAAGACCACAAATTTAAATACAAATCTAAATTACGAACAATCAAATAAGATCGAGAAAAACAAAATGACCCCCTCCAAAATTCCCAGTATCAATAATTCTGTTCTCAAAAACAAATATCCCTCGTCCGAAAAAATTAACAACATGAAATTCAAAACTATCTCCTTGGACGAAAATATAAAAATTACTGTTGAATATCCAGATGACCTAGACATTTCGATCACTTTTGACAAATTTTCGGAAACCAGTCCTAAATTAATTACACTATTCATTAACCCTAACTATTCCAGCAGTGATAATAAATCTCTTGGCGATGTTTCGAACTTTTTCAAAATTCCAAGTTATGAGAAATTAATACCGAAAAAAAATTATTTAGAATGGTGGCTTGGAAAAATGGAAGAGTTCCCCTTTACAGAATATTTTGACGAGGAGGTAACTACATCATGTACAGGAAGACTTTTCAGGAGAATTGGGAGATGGTTTCAGAAATTAAATATATTCAGATAAATTTACAAGTGGAGAATCTTATTCAAAATTATAGTTTATTTAATAATTACTCTTCAAAATTCAAAATTCAAGATTTTCGAAATTTTAAAGTGTAAATAGTACGTGCCTAAATTACGTCAGTGTTTAATTAAATTTCAGAGAAAATCTTAACAATTTCTTTTTTACCACTACCTTCCTGTAAAGGACTATAACTTTTCTCATATTGCTTTTTTTATTTTTATTTTTTTTAGCACCGCGTCTTACTACCCATTTGGGTTTATACATCTATATCTCTACTAATTTGTTTGTGGGAATGTTAAACCCCTTTTATAAGTATCATAGCGAGAGTCTATGATGATGACGAGGATGCTGACTCATGTAGGATAAGAGACTGTAGCCGCAATGACGTCAGCCGATAGAGGAGCTACAATATCAATCATTGCAGTGATCAGTGCCAGTGGATACTTCGTTCCTCCAATGATAATCTTCCCCAGAAACAACACGGCCAATCAACTGATGAGATGCTGTCCTACAAGTTCAATTGGATCTTTCTGGGTGGTTACAAAACCCATCTTTTCCCTAAGTGGTTAGCTCATTTTGTTTAACACGCCAAACACACTCAGGAATCACCTGTTTTATTAATATTGGAGATGTAATCGATACGGCCTGAGCCAATCACGTTACCATTGTCATTCTGCCTCCTGACTCAACCCACCGGCTTCAGGACCTTGACTAGACATTCATGGGCCCTCTAAAGTCATTTCACAGTGAGGAAGTAAGGAGTAGCTTCGTCACAATAATAAAGCAATCACTCCTTATGACATAATGGACTTATTACAAAAAGCTTACTTAAAGTCCAAACTGGGGGAATAGGAGTCAATGGTCTTAAGTCAAAAGAGATATTTCCCTTGAACACATACATTTCACTAATGCAGACTTCATGAAAGCGATGTTGAAGCAGAGAAGACAATTAGCTATACAAATATGTTGTAACAAAACAGTTAGTAAAATATATGATTGTTTAATTAAGAGAGCATTTTGTTTATAAACTCTCAAATTTTTTTACAGCTTTTTATCTTAAAATTGTATTTGGATAAATTTTAAAAAAATTGTAAAATAAAGGCTTGTAACTATTTAGTTAAATAGTATATACTATCCTTTCTAAATACATGTAGTATTCTTTGGTGTAACTATATATCAAGGGCTAAAGAAGTGGTTATCAAAGTGTGGGGCGCAACCCTCAAGGGTAAGCGCGATAGTTGTTAAAAGGGGGCTCAATAAATTTTTATGACATTAAATAATTCGCTATTAACTCGATCTCACCAAGTTCCAGAAAAATACATTTATGTTGACTGTATTTTTAAGAGAGCAATTTACATGAAGGAAACTGTATTTTCAGCACTAGGGGCTATGAAGGGTAGATATCGTGCAAGACTAGATGTCACCAAAAATCTGAGAATTTCTCTGTCTTATATTACTCCTTGTTTTAGTAAAATTTGCGTTTAAATCCATCAAATCAATCACACAAAGTATCACCATTACTTGAGCCACGTCACACTACCATACATAATACATGTGATTAATTTAAAACATAAAGTCAATAGTATCATGATATTAATTATAAAAATGTTCTGTAGATGCTAATGTTAAGGAGCTATTATTATTTTGTGTTGTGTCAGATGTTGAATTTATAAACAACTTTTTTAGTTAGAATGATTTTTAATTTTTATTCATTTCCTTACAAAATGTAAAAATATGCATATACATAAGTACATTAAACCAACAATATATTTTTATTCAAATCATTCTACACTGGAGGGTTGGGTGGGGGTATAGGGGTCGTAACACAACTAAAGTGTGTCACAGAGTAAAATGTTTGAGATCCACTGCTCAAAGGAATACATGTCTCGCTGCACTTTAGTTCCTGTGATTAGGTAAGAAGCTAGAAAGCGCTAGTATATTTTCACAGTAACACGCGCTCCATTCAACTATTGTGGATAAGTTTGAATAACTAAAGTTTCATTTTATGGTTTTAATTTTTTAAGTAGTGATTAAAACTAGAGCATCCCAATCACCCTCTCCATACACGGTAGCAAAATAAAATAATTAATAATGTAAACAAAAGTGCCTTATTTATAATAAACATACTAACTACCATTTGTATTTGTTTACGATTTTAAAAGCATTTAAATTTGCTTTGTAATGTTTGATATTCGTTATTCTTTCGTCGACCCAGTATAGTTGAGTTATCTAACATTGGCGACACGTAGACCTCGCCAATAAATGCATACTTTGTTGCTATCGCCATATTGTCTGTCCTTAACACGTGGAGGTAGAGTGGCAAACCTCTTAAAACACTCTTCATAGGCCTCCCACCCAACCGGTATTCGAAGCCTAAACTCCCCGTTACTGGCAAACTGGTATACACCCTAATTTTCTTAAGAATGGACAAATTTGACAGCTAGCAAAGCTACTAGACCTACTTGCAAGTATTAATGTCTGATGCTGTCACCATTGATATATTTAATACTTATAGTGTTGACCACATAAAAATATGTTTGTAATTTTTATAAGGTGCTCCATACGTCTGTTCGTAAGTAATTCAAGGTAGAGACCAGCATGAACGAGATTAGAACACATGCCAACCGATAAGACTTTTTTTTTTAAGTTGCAGTGCTCCATTCTGTATTTTTAAGCATGATTTTGTGCAAATATTAGTTTTAAAATATAAATTTTAAATTATATTATTCCTGAAAGACCTGTATAGTGGCAGCAATTTAAATTATAAAAATTAATTCAAACAAACTATTTTTTACAAAATTTAAAATTAATATTGTGTCTTAAGTTCAGGAGTTCAAGAGTTTTCAAATATATCACGTTATAAGTCTCGTTCTAATTGTGTGGGAAAAGCAAAACTTTTATTTTGGCTGTATATTTATTAATGAACAACTCCCGCCATGTCTGAAATGAATATATTATTATTATTATTATTATTATTATTATTATTATTATTATTATTATTATTATTATTATTACTACTACTATTAGGTGTTTTGTCTTACGACAGGTCTATTGTCTTGTTCAAATTGAGTCATTCATAGTTTCCTATTTGAAGTTTCCTTTTTAGATCCTGAAATTTAATCTTCTTTTCTTGTATGATGTCAACAGTAAGTTGAATTCATGGTTTTTCTGGGGCCCGTTTATCTTTCACATTGCCTTCTATGACGTCACTCAATAAACCATTTCTTCTCATAATGTGACCCAAACAGTAAGCCTTTCTCTATAGAATCACTTGGGTAAATGGTTCTCTTTTCATAAACTCTTCTTAGATTCTCTACATTACTCACCCTGTCCATCCACTAGATCTTCACTATCCTCCTTCAACACCACATCTCAAAACTTTACAAAAATATATTTTCCTTTTTCCTTATGGTCCAAGTTTCAGATTCATACAAATAATATATATATATATATATATACACCTCTATAAATATTTAAAATAAAACATGAAAATGTTGTCTCGCTAGAAACTTTTTCCTTTTAATCTAAATAGATAGACCTAACCACCATTTGTGTTTTGTTACCGTTTGTTCAGGCTATACGCCTACAAACTAATTATGCTTATGTGATAGGGGTGAAGATGGTTGAGTTTCATGGAAGTGCACCCACATTTGCTTGGGTTGAGATTGGAAAACCATTTAGGAAAAACCACCCTCAGTGCAACCGACCGGAATCGAACACTGATCTGCCTGTCATCGGCAGCCTGTCTATTGCGAGAGTGACGCCTTCGACCATGTGTTTACAGAAGTGGATGTCACGTCAGTTTATTATTGTCACTAAACATTTAGTTGTTTTTTATTAACTACATCATTTAGCTGTCATAAACTTAGCTCCGGCCATTATTATCTGATCGTGAACTAACAACTAAACGAAATAGAATTGTTAGTGCTAAGTTATTGTTGCCAATTAAACATGAAGCGCATAGTTTGGATCGAAGCCAAATTTATAGAAAGTCGACAAAGCCTTAAACATTTAGGGGTATAACAAATAATTTAAACCAATATAAATATTAGTGTTCCATTTGTGCTACTCATTAGAGGGGAGTTGGGTGAAATAAGTTTCTCCATAAGGCATAAGCCAATAGATAACCACAAATAGTCGTAAATTTTGGACTATAAATGGAAATATTTGCAAGATTCACACACAAATAACTTAATATGCAGTAACACTCTATTTGAAATTAATTGGCTACGTCGTCTAAGCTGTTATACTCACACTTCGCTTGGTTGCTGTAACGGAGAAGTTGAAATTGTATTTCAACATAAGGTTATAGCGTTGTTTCTTTTATCCTTACATCACGAAAATGCAGAAGTATGTCCTTTAGGTGGTCTTCTTTATTACTATTTATTTAAATTATTATTATTATTGTTATTATTACTATCATTGACACTTTCATGTTGACTTTGACACTTCTGTCAAGTAGGACACCAGTTGAAAGTTCAATCAATCTGTAGAATGTGACTACAGAATGTGAACACTGGAATAAAGGAGAGGATAGAGAGGAACATCTAGAGTCACCATCTCACCGACTGTAGTGCTTGACTACAGAATGAGAACAGTGGAATAAAGGAGAGGATAGGGAGGAAAACCTAGAGTCACCATCTCACCAACTGTAGTGCTTGACTACAGAATGAGAACAGTGGAATAAAGGAAAGGATATGGAGGAACACCTAGAGTCACCACTTACCGACTATAGTGCTTGACTACAGAATGTGAACAGTGGAATAAAGGAAAGGATAGAGAGGTACACATAGAGTCACCATCTCACCGACTGTAGTGATTGACTACAGAATGTGAACAGTAGAATAAAAGAGATGATAGGGAGGAACATCTAGAGTCACCATCTCACCGACTGTAGTGCTTGACTACAGAATGTCAAGAGTGGAATAAAGGGGAGGATATGGAGGAACATCTAGAGTCACAATCTCACTGGCGCTAGTGCTTGACTACAGAATGTGAACAGTGGAATAAAGGAGAGGATAGGGAGGAACATCTAGTGTCACCATCTCACCGACTGTAGTGCTTGACTATAGAATGTGAAAAGTGGAATAAAGGAGAGGATAACGAGGAACACCTAGAGTCACCATCTCCCTGACTATAGTTCTTGACTACAGAATGTGAACAGTGGAATAAAGGAGAGGATAGGGAGGAACATCTAGAGTCACCATCTCACCGACTCTAGTGCTTGACTACAGAGTGAAAACAGTGGAATAAAGGAGAGTATAGCGAGGAACACCTAGAGTCACCATCTCACCGACTATGGTGCTTGAATACAGAATGAGAACAGTGGAATAAGGGAGAGTATAGCGAGGAACACCTAACGTCACCATCTCACCGACTATGGTGCTTGACTACAGAATGAGAACAGTGTAATAAAGGAGAGTATAGCGATGATTACCTAGAGTCGCCATCTCACCAACTATGGTGCTTGACTACAGAATGATAACAGTGGAATAAAGGAGAGTATAGCGAGGAACACCTAGAGTCACCATCTCACCGACTATGGTGCTTGACTACAGAATGAATACAGTGGAAAAAAGAAGAGGACAGCGAGGAACCCCTAGAGTCACCATCTCACCGACTGTAGTGCTTGACTACAGAATGTGAACAGTGGAATAAAGGAGAGTATAGTGAGGAACATCTAGAGTCACCATCTCTCCGACTCTAGTGCTTGACTACAGAATGTGAACAGTGGAATAAAGGGGAGGATATGGAGGAACATCTAGTGTCACAATCTCACTGACTGTAGTGCTTGACTACAGAATGTGAACAGTGGAATAAGGGAGAGGATAGGGAGGAACCCCTAGAGTCACCATCTCACTGACTGTAGTGCTTGACTACAGAATTTGAACAGTGGAATAAAGGAGAGGATAGCGAGTAACATCTAGAGTCACCATCCCACCGACTGTAGTGCTTTACTACAGAATGTGAACAGTGGAATAAAAGAGAGGATAGTGAGAAACATCTAGAGTCACCATCTCACCGACTGTAGTGCTTGACTACAGAATGTGAACAGTGGAATAAAGGAGAGGATAGCGAGGAACACCTAGAGTCACCATCTCACCGACTGCAGTGCTTGACTACAGAATTAAGAGTTGACGAATTCAGGATACAAAACGTGTGTGGTTTCGATATACACCTTACCCGTTACTTTTGTTTTATAACCATTGAGTTGCATTGTTGAAACTTAACTTGACATGTCTAGCCAATCACAAATGACTTTAACAAAGAATAGTTTTTTCCTCACCGTTTCATATAATCCGTTTGGATTATTGGCATATATAATTGATATATTAACTTTAATGGAGTATGGATGAATAAGGTAACATTAATAGGAATTGTACCTGCAATTGCGTAAAGAAAGAGGGTTAAACAATTTAAGAAAAACTACGCTCACTACACTAGACCTGGATTAAAACACCAATTTCACCGACATCAGAAGTCTAATCTATTGCGTGAATGACGCCTTAGACCATACGATCACTGCAGTTAAATTAAGTGAAAATAAAAAGACAAAGAGTGGTTAATTCAAATAAAAATCTCAACGATGAGCACTATAGTAACAAGAAACACCCAGTAGAGCCAAAGTTTAAAACGAAAAACTAGTAAATCATTTACCAAATAAATTAAGCACAGCCATCCCCTGAACAAAACAAAAAGTCACCCTCTAAAATGGATATATTTTTACAAGCTAATAAAAGTAATAATAAAAGTAAAATCCCCAATTTAAATAATTAAATATTGAAAATAAAATATGTATACATAATTTTAAATAGCTAAAACAAACGTGTTAAATGTATAACCACCATGTTAAATCAATACGATGGTCACGTTGAATGAAAAGATAAGCCAAATTAAATGAATATAGAAAAGTTAAATGAATGGGGCTGGAATAGTGTAGTTAAGAAGAATGTTAGAAATTCCAAGTGATATTAATATAACATCCTATAATTGATATTCGCCAAAATA
>CABFWO010004851.1:24383-43323 GCA_902155825.1 Timema genevievae
ATTTTTTTTTTTTTTTTAATATTTTATACTCGCAAAAAAAAAATCTAGTTAAACTATTCCAAGGTATTTCTAAACTAATTATTTTATTGTTAATTATCACTAATACCTATATTACTTTTCTTAATCATTGATGACAATGTAATGCCTGGAACAATATTGAGCCTGTTGTTACCTTGCTCACTATGAAATATTAAATTTCTTAGAGCGAGATTGTGGTCTCTCATCTCCTGAATTACTAACATTTATATTGTGTGATAAATAAAATGATAGAATATTAGGAAAATGGTAGAGCCATCCTGAGGAAGATGCTACAGTAGCATCGAAATATTGAAGTGTGTGTAAATATTTGTCAGTGTTTTTACTTTTATTTGTGCTTTACCATTTTCCTAATATTCTATCATTAACTTTCTATCAGAAAGTAGTAATTTGTGGCAAAGTAATATTCAAAAATCTAAATGTAACTATTCATAGATATTCAAATTATATGGTCAATAAATAAAGATATATTCATTTGTTAGAATAGCTTCAATATATTAAAATATATATATATATATATATTTAAATTGGGGACAATATATATAAATATATGTATGTATGTATATATTTTTAAAATAAAGCAATGATATTATTTTGTTCTCCAAACAACTTTATAAACCTGTCAATATACCTCTAATGATGTTATTACTGAATATTTTCAGGACAAAGACAAGTCGGCCAACACAATCGCCGAGAAGCGTACTACAGAGTTAGGGGACAGAGACACTCAGCTAGCAGAGAGTATCGAGTTCTTAGAAGACACAAAGAAGGGAACTCTCGAGGAATCAACCAAGTTGCCTAAAGATCTGACGAAAGAGGAGCATACCAAAAAGATGGAGAATATTGAAGTAGTTGTTGATAAAATGAAAGAAAAAGAAGAGAAGGTAAAGCCTAAAGAGGAGAAATTGAAATTAAAAGAGCAGAAAGTGAAACCAAAAGAGGAGAAAATTAAACCTAAAGAGGAGAAAGTTAAACCTAAAGAGGAGAAAGTTAAACCTAAAGAAGAGAAAGTTAAACCTAAAGAAGATAAAATGAAACCTAAAGAAGAGAAAATGAAAGCTAAAGAAGAGAAATTGAAACCCAAAGAGGATAAAGTAAAACCTAAAGAGGAGAAAGTAAAACCTCAAGAGGAGAAATTGAAGCCTAAAGAGGAGAAAGTAAAACCTAAAGAGGAGAAATTGAAGCCTAAAGAGGAGAAAGTGAATCCTAAAGAGGAGAAAGTGAAGCCTAAAGAGGAGAAAGTGAATCCTAAAGAGGAGAAAGTGAATCCTAAAGAGGAGAAAGTAAAACTAAAAGAGGAGAAAGTAAAACCAAAAGAGGAGAAAGTGAATCCTAAAGAGGAAAAAGTGAATCCTAAAGAGGAAAAAGTGAATCCTAAAGAGGAAAAAGTGAATCCTAAAGAGATTAAAGTGAATCCTAAAGAGAATAAAGTGAATCCTAAAGAGGATAAATTGAAGATGAAAGATGATAAAGTGAAACCTAAAGAGGATAAAGTGAAGCTAAAGGATGATAAACCTAAGGTGTTAGAGGTGCCAAAGAAGGATATCGAAGATAAAGAGGAGAGATTGCGAGCCAGGGAAACGAAGAAGGATGATAAGTCCAAGGAAAAGGAACTCCGTGGCAGGATGACGGAGCTAGAGAAGGTGGTCAGGATTGTACTGGAGGATGGAGGTAGATTGGTACAAATGAGTGCAGCAGGCTGCAGTACCCATGTCCCAGCCACTATCCCCAACAAGGAGATTAAAGCGCGAAAAGAAGAGAAAACCAAGTTTATAACTAAGGAGAAACTAGAAGAGAAGCAAAAAATTAAAGAAGGGGATAAGTTGACTACAGATGAAGGGGAGAATCCAGATGAAATCAAGAGGAAGGTGGAAAAGAAGTCTGACGATGATGAAAAGGTAAGTTTTGGTAGCTCTTAATCTTTAAAAGGGAATACAGCTTCAAGGTTTTCCTAAATTAAAATTTCTACATAACCTTTCTTATATTATCTTTTTCAGGGAGCTATTCAGAAATTTGCTCTTTTAATTTTGCCAACAATACTGACTTGGGCGGATTAATTATAACCAAAGTAATATAATTTATTTTGGTGTTGATTCTTTTTGTTGTCTTTCAAAACCACAAATTCAAATATGTATTTTTATTGCATAGTTTGCAGACTACTATGTATTTTTATTATTATCTTCACAATAATTTTTAGTGATAAATAAAGTGATAGAATATTAGGAAAATGGTAGAGCACAAATAAAAGTAACAACACTGACACATATTTACACACACTTCAATATTTCGATGCTATTGTAGCATCTTCCTCAGGAAGTAGTAATCAGTCTAATTACTACTTCCTGAGGAAGATGCTACAATAGCATCGAAATATTGAAGTGTGTGTAAATATGTGTCAGTGTTGTTACTTTTATTTGTGCTCTACCATTTTCCTAATATTCTATCACTTTATTTATCACTAAATGTTTTTGCTCAATGCACTTTTTTCATATATTATATCTTCACAATAATTATCACTTTTGGGTATTGTATAAAAATTAGGTGGCCCAATGGCTAAACCACATATGTGCATACATTTTGACTATAAACATGAAATATTTTCAAGACAAGAATAAATGCATTGACTTAGTTTCCCGTCCAAAACTTTTCTGAACATAGCCAATCCCTGCTGACTCTGGAGAATGGAAGGTTTCCTGACTTCCCAACTGTTTGATAAACTGTCCACGCATGTTTTATAACATCTTCCTCAGGAAGGGGTGATGTTTATCAGTTACTCGTATTACTACTACTTCCTCAAGAAGATGCTACAATAGAATCAAAATATTAGAGTTTGTGTAAATATATTTGACTGTCTTTTTTTTTTACTTTTGCCTTATTTATCTGCAATTCTCTCATCTTTATTTGATTACATATTAAATATTTTGCTTAAAGTATCTTATTCCATACATAAAACATGGGTGAGATATTTTGTTTCTTGCAAGTTAGCAAAGTTCATTGCCCGGTTATGACATTATAACATGAGATGGCTGCTCTCCACGCTATCTCATCTTGATTTTTTCCTAGTACAGATGCCTGACAAGTATACTTGGCTCTGTCTTCATGTCTATAGTATTGAACCAGGTATTTTTGACTGCCGGTCTATTCTTCTGACAGAAATACTCCTCATTAATCACACGGTATTATGGTATACACTTTTCCTCCTTGTTCAATGATTTATTCTATTTATCTTACATTTCTTCCATTACTTCATCATAATGGTCAGACATATAACCTTGCACTATCAAAATATCCACCGGATTTGCACATAACCTAATGTACATTAATCTGTCATTATAAGTTTTACTCTATTCTTTGTTTTTCTGCAGCAAACTCGTTCAAAGTCAAAAGATGAGCCAAGATCTAAGAAAGATGTTGCCCCTGTGGATCGGCGGACCAGAGAGAGTAGATCTCCGGGGAGAGAGTTTGAGAAGAAACCTTCCCCACCTTCTCTTCAGAAGACAAAGAAACTAGATGATGACATTATTGTGTTGGGATGCCAGAAGAAAAGGGGTCGCAAGCGCAAAGACTCGGAGGAGAAACCCAGATCGGAGGAGTAAGTTCATTTCCAAGTTAGAATAAATTGAAAAATGACACCTGGAGAAGGGAATCGAAGCCGGTACTTTGGAATATACAATGTATTTGTACTACTGGCGCCAGTGGCTGTGGTAGTACATCCATCACAGACTCTGCCTTGAACCATGAGTGAAGAATGAACCTGGCTAACTCATTGGTAGAGTCCAAGGTGTTATTTTTAATTTCTTCATATTTGATTCAGATATGGCTCATTTCCGTAGTTATAATCTTTTATACCCCAAACCTTGCCTTCATACTTAAATGTCTAGTGTTGCTTTCTTCCATCTCTCTTCAAGTAATACAAATAATGCTAATAGAATAGGGATGTAAAAAATATAGTTTTACCTGAAATGTACTCGCATGTGCATGGAGACAGAGTGGGAAACAAATTGTTTTCCCTATTTTCCACTTCATAAACAAAACATGTATCATTCTCTTTTACTTCCCAAGGTTTATCCTCTCTCTCCCCTCCTTCCTGGTTCACTGCAGTAACTCCCCGTGCTATCTTCCCTCCTTCCTGGTTCACAGAAGTAACTCACCAAGTCATCTCTCCTCCCTCCTTCCTGGTTCACAGCAGTAACTCGCAGAGCCATCTCCCCTCCTTCCTGGTTCACTGCAGTAACTCACTGAGCCATCTCTCCTCCCTCCTCCCTGGTTCACTGCAGTAACTCGCCGAGCCATCTCTCCTCCCTCCTCCCTGGTTCACAGCAGTAACTCACCAAGTCATCTCTCCTCCCTCCTCCCTGGTTCACAGCAGTAACTCACCAAGTCATCTCTCCTCCCTCCTCCTTGGTTCACTGCAGTAACTCGCCGAGCCATCTTCCCTCCCTCCCTGGTTCACTGCAGTAACTCACAGAGTCATCTCTCCTCCTTCCTGGTTCACTGCAGTAACTCACTGAGCCATCTCCCCTTCCTCCCGCTCACCAAGCTTCATCACACCCTGCTCTACCTATTGGATAAAACATGCGCGATCATCTATATCCTCATCTCTTATTATTTAGCATGGGCGACGATACATTTATGCAAACCCCCCTCAGTACACCTATATCTCGTCATTATTGACTTGAACTTGTCTGGGTGGGTCTCTTGGTTCCTCATAAGTGGAGGAGTGAGTGGAGGGAGTAGGTGTATAGAGGGGTAGAAGTGCCTTCGGAAGGTGAAGATGAGCTTAATGCATGGAGGAGAAAGGGGGTGATACAACTTGGGGGAGGGGTGTTGATGAGGTGTGTGGTGTGTGGCGTGACTAGGGGCAAGAGAGTTGGGGGAGACGTGTCTAACTCCAGGTCCAGGTATTTTGCTTGTAGCTTGGAGTCGTTTAAGAATCTTCTGTGGGTTCTTCATTGGTCATTCTTGAAAAATGTGGTGTAATCTACTTCCCGGTATGGTCAAGGGGGTTGTGGTTAGTAAGGGGAGGACGGCGTGAGAAGGAGCATTTAGAGGAGGGATGAGAAGGCGAGGTGCTGAGCTGTAGGTAGGTTTGTTTTTGTTTCGTGGGCTCCAGAGGTCTCTGAAGGTGGCGTAGTTGGAGGTGCGGAGTTCTCGTGCTTCTTTACTGCCTTGGGGCCTCCATGTGCAGGCGGTTGTTGGATTCATTGACTGGTGCCTGGGAGGCATTGGGAGCTAGTCTCCAGGAGGAGGTGGGCGGCAAATGCAAGGAAGAGGCGAGAGCTACACTGATGGTTCTTGGGTGCTGGAGAGAGAGGGGAGAGCTACCTGGATGGTTCTTGGGTGCTGGAGAAGGAGGAGAGAGCTACCCTGATGTTTCTTGGGTGCTGGAGAAGGAGGGGAGAGCTACCCTGATGTTTACTTGGGTGCTGGAGAAGGAGGGGAGAGCTACCCTGATGTTTTTTGGGTGCTGGAGAGGGAGGGGAGAGCTACCCTGATGTTTCTTGGGTGCTGGAGAAGGAGGGGAGAGCTACACCGATGTTTCTTGGATGATGGAGAGGGGGGAGAGAGGAGAAGTTTGGAATACTAAACGCTAAATAACTAGATTCAGAAGAGTCAGAATTTGACTTTGATTGGGAGTTTTTTTTTTATTTGTGCAGTCTTCAAATGGTAAACCCACGCCTAAACTCTTTTCATTGTTGAGACTACATTGTTTTTCTTATTATAACATTCTTAATTCTAGGTTGTCTTATTTATAACACATTTAAAAGCTAGCCTTACATGTTAGTTTGCTATTTTAGGGTACAAAATTATTTACTTATACATTCTTTCACTTTAGAGAAACAATTTTCAGATTGGTTGTGTCTTTAGTTTAATTTGTTTCACTGCATTCCCCCCTTTCTGGCGCTTACCCTTCCTTTGTAGGGCGATCGACTACGATTGTTCAGCTGTCACTGTCCTGCTGGCCTTGTTTCGGGGCGGTCACACTATTGTTGTGTAACACACCCGACCAGAATCTCTCCAGATCATCAGTAGTGATATAATGGATCCATTAATTAGTACCTGGGATTTAGTCTAGATTCAAAGCTTAATTGCACCACCATCTTTATTAGCAGGTCATTTCCACTACTGCCTAACATACATTGTTTTTATAATAAAATTGCTCAAGTGTTTGGAATATACCTATCCATACAAATAAAGGGCCATAAATTGGAAACAAAATTAATAAATTATCCAGTATGAGGAAAAATGTTGATTGGTTGATAGTGATGTGCGAAGTCCACTTTTTTGGTTTGAAGTGAAGTCGGGTCGAATATGGGAAATATTATTGAAGCTAAATCGAAGTTTGAATATTTTTTTAATTAATTTTGAGTAAAAATATTATGTTTACAGTGAGTATATCTATCTAATATTTAACTAAATATTACATTTATTTTTTCTTATCACTATTCTTTGTAGCTTATTGCCAACATTTAAATGTTATAATCACATTACCTTTGTATTGAAAACACTTTATTATGCGTACAGCCTGAGGGAGTGGTTAAAAATAACACTCGAATTTGCTTTAATATAATTGGATTTTCCCTGCATTGTGTTTCACTAACCTATCACACACAAGATAGAATTAACAAAACACAAGAGTTAACAGACATTCAAGAACAACATTCTAGAATGATATGAGTAAAAATTAATTCAGCTGGTGTGTTTGAGAAGTTCAGTGTTACAAAATGTTAGTTCTTCTGTTTTACAAATCAGCAAGAAAACTTTAGATTTTATAAATCTACTAGCTTTTGCCCGCGGCTTCGCTCGCTTTAATGTAGATTTTATCAATAAATTCAGGTTGTCGATTGACACAGGGAATATGACAATAAAAACGATGAACATATTGAGGTTGTTAGTCAATAGAGGTAGAGATAAAGAAAAAAAAACTACACAATATAAATCAGGATTAAGTGTAGGAGTAGAAAAGAAGTAGCGGAGTGTGTGTCAGTAGAGTCATAGGTTATGCCTTGCCACGAATTGGAAGATCCTACTCCATCTTAAATTTTACTTACAGTTAATTAAAATCCCTTATTTACTCCGCTTGTTCTTGACCGTTGCAATCATGGGCACAGAATAGATCATTATTTTAGGACGCTCCTATATACTATGTTGTATGTCCTTCCATTTGGCACAAATACATACAAATTCTGGGCATTGGACACACGCGAACAGGCTACATATAGCTGGCCATGGGAAAAACATGGCATTTCCAAATGCACCCCTGCTACCTGCAATGTTTGCCCTTGCGCTTTGTTAATAGTAATAGCAAAACTAAGTTTGATTGGAAACTGGAGTCTTTTGAATTGAAATGGTAGGTCAGTGGGGATTATTGGGATTCGAGGTATGATTACACTTTCCCCTTTTCCCACACCTGTTAAAATGGTGGCACAGATTATATTTTGCCCTAATTGTGTAATTCGAAGCCTCGTCCCATTACATAAACGGGGTGCATCTAAATTTCGCATAAGCATAACTGGTACACCTAATTTCAATTGTAGTTTATGCGAGGGTACACCCGATAGCTCCAGAGAATTTAAAAACTCAGCGGGATATGAAGTGCTCTGTTCTGTGTCCATGATTGTATCTATTGACAAATACTCCTTTATTTCTCCCTGCACCTCTTTCAAAATGTCAGTGTTGATTTTGTTAACGATTTCATTTTTTGGTGCAAGAATTGCTCTTGAACACAACCAATGATCACAATTTAAATTTAGTTGTAAGTCTGGGTAAACTTTAGCAATGAGCTCCACATCATTTTCCACCAAATTACAGAATTCCCCTGTAAGTAAAATACAACCTTCAGCATCCGTGTCCAAACGTCCATCGCCAATTTTCAATAGTGTCTCTGCGTAATGTCCTGAATCTACGTCATTATAAAGGTGGACTCTCATATTCGTTGTTAGGCTGAATTTTTTCACTTTTGCCCACAATCTTGATGACTTGAGACAGGCTTTGATTTCATCTGCATGTGTGCCCCTCTGGATCACCGGTAGAGTTTGTCGGAAGTCACCAGCCAGTAAAACTACCATTCCTCCTCTCTCGCAAGTCCTGAAGATTTTGGTTTAACGCCTCTATAGCTTTTTTGTGGGACATCGTACTTTCGTCCCACACTAAAAGTTTACATTGTCGTAGCATCATACCTCGAGAGCTATTTTTGCTGAAATGAATAATACCAAACTTCTTACGACAATTTTGTCATTAACTATAACGGGGTGAACAGACAGAGCTTAATTAGCTGAATATAATCATTTTTAATCATTTTAAGATAGATGTGCCTAAAATAACTCGGGAACAGATTTTTATTCGGGATATCAGATTTTCTTCTGGGATACCGCAGGTCCCTTTTTCTGTACTCCAGGCATCATGTTGCAATTAATTTATTCATATCAGTAGGCCGAGTTGTTAAGCCGGACGACCGTCTAACAGTTATTTTTTTCTATCCGTCAGGAACAGTACTTTTTTTCTGGATGAAAGGTACCCTATGTTCTTTTCTGTACCCATGACAACGTGTATGTGAAATTTCATGATGATCGGTCGAGTAGTTTAGGCGTGAAAGCGTAACAAACAAACAAACAAACAAACTCGCATTCGCATTTATAATAGTAATATAAGGATTAAGTCTTGCCATGTAAATTACTAATTGATGTACACTTCTTTTATCCTGAATGGTGGCACTTTTAACTTGACAGATTATAATATGGCCTTATCTTATATGCATGCATACCATAGTGGAACCATACCCTTACAGGGCAAATGAAGGGTACACAAGTCAGATTGTTTATAACTTTTGGGGGCAAAAAATCTTAGCAACCTGTCCTTTTTACAATTTACTATTATTAATTTAGATATAATTTTTTCTGTTATTCTTTTCTGATTTAATTTAATACACTGTTTAAGCTAAAATGCCAAAAATATTATTTAATGGATAGAAACCATTTTGGAACTCACATTCTATATATTTGATAAAGTAAGAACATTTTTATGACTAAATCAATTTTTATTTTATAATTTTCACACAGAAATGCATTAAGCTTTTATAACACACATTCAAAGATATTATCACCATATTGTGCTTATTTTAGGCAAAGGTACATTTTATTGATCAGCTTTTTACATCTGTCGTTTACTTGAAGAAACAGTCATGTAGAGATAAACTGAGTCAAAATATTGAGTATTTGTTTGTTTATTTTTTAGGAGCACAGGCCAACTTTCAAACCACGTGACTGTTTTAGCGGGAGATAAACTAAAAGTATATTATGGACCAACTCAAGAATCAAAAGTTGTCTATGAAGCCAAGGTAAGTTACTATGTGATAACAACTTAGCTTTAGTGGGCCTTTTGCAAATTATTTAATTTATTTTCTGTGCATCTTAAATTTCAAGACAAGTTGTATTTATTTACCAACCCATTAATGTAAGTAATATATAATTTATATATTTTATAATACAGAAATATATTGAATCCATATCCTAATTTTATCTACACGTACTAAATCTGAATCTGGGATAGTCTGCTGGAACTACAGGGTTAATTTCCTCACATTGTTAATAACCGAGCTGAGGTTTGTCACCAGAACATCAAGTAATGTTATTTATAAACGAGAGTCCAACACCAACCACTTAGCTCAGTCAATAGCGTGTCTTCCTACTTGGCTCGATTCCTGCTGGCATGACCAACATATTTAAAATCAAATGTGGGCCTCCCCTTCCACAATGGTGAATTAACAGCTGCAAGCTGGATGTTGTGTTTATTCTTTATTCAAGTTAGTTTATAAGTCTTATGCTGATATAACACATTAAATATCTCAAATTAAAAAAAATGGGAAACCAAAAGTCACTCCCATATGTGGTCAAGTCTCTGTCGCTAGGCTGTAGTCACAAGTATTGCCACCTCATACATGACAATACATTGTTTGTTGGCGTGTTGGTCACACATATGACCATAGTCTTAAATTTGTCCTAAAATAGACAGCATTACTGGCTGAGAAAATAAACATCTAAACACTATACAGTTACGTATATATTCCAAGTATGAACATCTTTGTAAAGGAACACAAGAGACGTTCCTGCCAAAATGGAGTAATTGGTAGTTTCAACACATTCCAGGCCTGAAAGTTTTATCATTTTAACAAACTGTAAGTTGTCTAGCACATGAATGTTTTGCTTGAAAATAACAAACATTGTATCTCACTTTGCTTTTCTTTATTTTGTTGACTTGAAGTGTAAATAGTCAAAACCAATATTTAGTGGAACACATTTACTTACCACTACTTTTTTCAGACTATCAAAACAAATTTAATCTGACATCTTGACGGTAGTATGGCTCTCTACTGAAGTAAGGGTCCTGAGTTCGTAAAATGTGTACCGGATACCATGCTCTATTGTCAATTGTGTGCAATAGACACTGCAAAGGTGGTACAGTTTCAGTATAAATAATAGAAGAGTTAACAATAATAGATTTATTGGAAACAACAAAAAATAAAATGAACTTTACAATAAAGGTGCAAGATTAGAAAATTGACTGGTTGGATTCTGCTGATCCTTAAAAGGGTTCATTCTCAGTTGGCGTGAGAACTTGATGGGACCCAGACTTTGGTTCTGTGGTCTGTTGGAGAAAATCAAAAAGGTACTTTACAAATAAATACAAAGAGATCAAAATACACATGAGCTTTAAACAATTTTGCTCAAAGAGTGGTTAGAGAAATGTTAAACAAAAAACAATTCAAAGAGTTGTAAATAAAGTGATGATGGCTACAAAACAGGCTGTCAATTAATTGGTACTATGGCTGGTCCTTTTCCCTTCAGGTACTGCCAATGCATTCAATAGTACTAATCAAAAGAATCAGAAAAACAGTAATAACCTACCCAAACTCAACAGGAGTCAAAAAGGTTAAATAAACAAAAGTATTATCTTCGCGGACCCCACTATGACTAGGGATTTTTCCACGGGTTGCCCACCTAAGCTAATACTGCACTGTAAGAGTGACTGCTTAGACAACCCATCACACACAGATAATTATAAAAACCCAACTGGGAATTACAAACAAAGAAGACAGCCTGGTTTTAGTCATGTATATCCAGAAAAAGAACAAAACGTCCAAGGCGTCAAAAAGAGACTCGACGTTTTAATGGAACTTGTGGAGTTCAACAAGTCTCACAGCTGAGACATAGTCACAAAGAAAGCACACGGCTTATAATTTTAAGACTGCATCATATGGATACAGCAAAACATGTTCGCTCGTCTGAGGGACTCGCGAATAATATAGCGTCAACTGACACATCCAAAAATCTAATCAGTTAAACATAATTACTTGGAAGTCAACAAGATTCAAGTTTAAATTACTATTATGTTGACACACAATAAACATAACAATCAAAAGTCGCTTTCGACACAAATTAAACACAAGTCTTTCTAGACTATCAAAAACCTAAAACAAGAAAATTACTCATGTCTAACTCGACATGTACTAATCAGTTTCATTAAACTAAATGTCAAGTCCTCCGGACTTGATTACAACAACAGAGTACTTAAGTGTTGGGAGTGTTCCCTGCAGGCTGTTTTCGGCGGTGAATCCGACGACCCATACTGCATGGTCAGCACTGCGTTTCGACGACGAGAAGTCTAGAAGAGGTTATTTTCTGCAGGTCGTCTCGGCGGTGGACCCGACGATCCATACTCCATGGCCATCGCGGCCTTTATGATGAGAGGTCTGGCAGAGTAGAGGTCTTCCCTTCAACGCTTGGTTAATGCAATGCAGTAACTAGTGACTGACGCTTCGGCTTTTATACGCTCTCAGCTCTAACTCAAATGGAACAGACAATATAACGATAAACAGTGAAAAGAGAGAAGGAATAAAGATAGGGAGATAGAGAGGGGAAAAGAGAAAACAGTAAGAGGGGTAAGGGGGAAGGTTAGTTTTCCACTCTCGCCGGCAGGAGCGCTTGAATGTCGAGGAACATCAGTGAAGAACCCACGTCCCTCATTTGATCACTGACGCATTGTGAAGCATGTTGGAGATAGGACCGCCATGTTAGGAAAAGTTTTCTTTAACCACGAGGTGACAAAATCCAACATCATCTTGATAGGGTGAGTCTGTATACACATATCTTTACCCGAAATATAAATGTTTTAATTATCTTGTTTAAACTGGATTATTATTTTTATGAAATATTATAATATAGACGTCCTTTAAACTTTTTTCTTGCCGGCCGCATGGTCGATTCATGAACATATTATCTGGAACCATCCACTGGTATACGACATTTATTAGAACATCTATTCGCAAATATGACATTATTAATCCTCTTCTAAGATATCCGCCACAGTATTTATCAAAAATCCTTATTTTTCTTGGTAAATTATCGGAATATTAACCTTTGCGTGTAGCCTTGTCAATCTCTCTGATCGACATGCTACAAATGTGGGCTTATCCTATCACAGTGATTAATAAACGGCTGGGGACTGGACGTTGTGCCTGTCCTAGTCTTAAGTTAGATTACAAGGCATATGAAGTTAGGCACCCCTAGCAAGCTTGTAGTGTAAAATATATGGCTCGAATAAAAAACTGACCCAGGCCACAGGCCGGAAACAGAAAGGGATGTTTAAAAAAAATCAAATTTAAAGTTCGCTATAACATTATGGATTTATAAAATGTGTGCGAAATTTAAAATAATTGATTCTTCTTGCAAAATTTACTACCTGGTGAATTTTTTAACGCTACTCAATTTTGTTGATTTAAATGAGAACTAACCAATCAAAACTGTTCATATCTTTTCTCAGTACTGGAGGTCATCATTCTTTGCTGTTGTTGTCTCAGATTGCAGAAAAAAGTACCAATTGTACTACAGGCTGTCCCAAGTGCACAGTATTTCATGCCTCACCAGCCACTATTCATAGTTTCAATAAATTAATGTTTACTAGTCAGCGAACGGAACTATGCACAGCGGCTGATGACGCACATTTCAAACACAAACTTTGAAATACTGTTCATTTGGGGCACCTTTATTACAATTTTATTCTCATAACCAATAAAAGTTCCCTCAGTCCTAAAAATGTATTTCCCTCAACCAAGCACAATTTTTAAAATAAAAAGTATCCCAGTCTTGTGGGCTGGGCCAAAAGTTAATTTGGGAAACCTTCATGTTAAAGTTTAGGAAGAAATAAGATGATTTGAATAAGAGCTAAGAGGACAAGGGTGGACAGAAAGAAACCAATAAGGGAAAAGACTATTAAAGGTTGGAAACAGCTGGTTTAAGAAGAGCAGAGATATACAAAAGATAATGTGGACCAGTTGGTATGCTGGACTTGAGTCATTTATTGACTATGTACTACCAGAAAGAGAAGCAAAGATATGTACAACAAACATAAAGGTCATAACAAGTGTGTCTTTGGACAGGGATCCTAGCTTGCTGATAGCACACATTGAAGTTTGGACACTAAACTAAGAAAATATATAGGGCTGCAGAGGGAGGGAAGAACCAGCGAAATAAGAAATAGAGGGAACATTAACGTGAAGGATGCAATAAATACAAAGAACAAAGCATGTAGAGAATGGTTTACAAAATGTACAAGAGGCAGAGAATGAGTACAGGGAGGAAAGGAGAAATACAAAAATTAATATAAAGGAATAGTGAAAAGCATGGTCAAAAGAATGGACAAAAGTACTGCAGACATATGTGAATGAGAGCAAAGGTTTGAAATATACCTGATATACCTGGTTGCTAGTGGTAAAGATTATACTTTAGTTACATCCATTTCTGTTTTTAGCCTATGGTCTGGATCAGTTTTTTTATTCAAGCCATACATATATTTTCCACTGCCGGCTTGCTAGGTCTGTCCTAACGTTATATGCCTTATAATCTAACTTAAGACTAGGAAAGGCACAACATCCAGTCCCCGTCTGTTAATTCATCACTGTGAAAGGGTAAACCCACATTTCGCTAATGATACATTTATCGGCCATGCCAGTAATCAAACTCAGGGCCCTTATCTCGGTAGACAGACACACTACCGACTGAGCTAAGATGTTGAATTGGTAAAGACTCAAAAGCTGTAACAAATTAAACTGGCTCTTTTGATGAATCTAATGGGGGAAGAGGGCTGAGAGGTATACAATACTCTTAAATTAACTGAGGGGCAGAAAAAGGATCATGAATAAATACTAATTGAAGTTGAACGGTTCATGTCCCCAATAAAGAACGTGATATACAAGAGATTTGTTTTTTACAGTAGGAAACAGGAGGAAAATGAACCATTTGATCACTTTATAACTGATTTGTAGAAGCTCTCGAAAACATATGAGTTTGTTGATGTTGATATCATGGATTAGATGATTCAAGATATAGTTGTGTTGGGAATATGAAGCAGAGAACTTCATGTAGACAATATTAATTCAAACAAAGCTATTGATAACAAATTACAAGGTTACATGTGCAAGAAGTGCAGGGCGAACAAGAGTCCAGAATTGACGCAATTAGGATCAAACTGAGATATAAAAGGCGAGAATAGTCCAGAAAAGGTGTTAGAAAGCTAAAAATAACGAGGTTCGGGGGAGCAAATGAATAGACTAAATATTGTGGTAATAGACATGGATACAGAAGATGTCCAGCGTATGGCCACTGATGCAACAAGTATCAAAAATATGGGCATTCTGAAGAAATGTGCAGATGGTGAAAGAAGTGTAAGAAACCCAGGAAAGTGATGAATTTTTAATATCCATAGTAAAAGTAAACTAAGTAAAAGATTCCAATGAGTGGTTTGAAAGGTGAGTTGTTAATAACAAGACTGTAGTTTTTTAAAATTCACACTGGGCCACAAGTAAATATTGCAGTATTGGATCAAGTTTAAATAAGTAACGCTGTGATTAATAAGTCAAAGATTATTTTAGAAACTTTTGGTAGGTTTATGATAAAGCCAGTTGTTACTGTAAATTTAAGCTGTACATTTAAAAACCATAGTCATAATTTGGGATTGGTTGTTGTTAAAGAGGCTGGAATGTCTATGTTAGGCTTGGAATCCGGCTTTATGCTAGAAATAATACCAAAGGTGAAAGCTATTAGTTTAAATGAGAGCAAAGAAGATTTTGTTAAAAGAAATATTGATGTTTTACAGGCTTGTGTAGTTAAAAAAATGCTAAAGGTAAAAAAATATATATTATTCCTTTTGCCAGGCTACTGAGAAAAGGTACTTCTAGCTATTACGCCAAATTTAAAGGCAAAACTTGACGAGTTAATTGAAAAAAGTGTAGTTTCTAAATATGAGGGTCTGACTGAATGGCTTAGTAACTTTTGATAGCTAAGAAAAATTACATCTCTGGAGTATGCCTTCCTTGATCCAAAGAGTAAAATAAATGTTTAGAGAGATGATATTGAGAAATACCTACCCTAGAAAACATCAGTGCAATTTTAAATAATAAGTGTTATTTTACAGTACTTGATTTTAAGGAGGGTTTTTATCAGGTAGGGCTGGATGAAGAATAAAGTAAAATGTGTGTTTGTATGTCCTTTTGGGATATATATGTTTGATAGATTATCGTTTGGGCTGATATGTTCAAAGGAATTTTTCAAAAAATCAACAGTGATAATTTTAGTGATATCCTAGACCCTAGGGGTTGTCTTATACTTGGACGATTTGCTCAGAGCCGCAGAGGACATACATGATTGTATATTAAACAAAGTTGTTGACCATGCCTGCACCTTAAATGTTAAGTTTATCTCTAAGAAAATTCAATACAGAGTGCAGCAAGTTAAGTATCTTGGTCTTATATTTGATAAATCTGGCATGATTCTCAGGCTATTGTGAAGTTGGAAGAACCTAAAAATAAAAAATAATTACAAAGAATGTTGGGCATGATAAATTATCTAAGGAAATACATAGACCTACCAAATTTGTCAGATATTTCAGCATCCTTAAAGGAATTGTTACAGGAAGATAATGATTATCTATGGACAAGTAGACAGTATGATTAATTAAATTTGATCAAGAAGCTAATAATTGCACCACTGATGCTTTCAAATTTTTTTGAAACAGTGTCAATAGTGATACAAACGGATGCGAGTCAAAACGGACTAGGCTGTGTCATACTTCAAGAAGGCAGGCCAGTAGCATTTGCTTCTTGTTCATCTACAGACTGTGAGGCTATGTTCATCCAAATTGAAAAATAATTTTTAGCCATTTATTACTCGTGTAAAAGTGTCATAATTTAATTTATGGTAGACCATTTGTTCCTCATTCCGATCACAAACCAATCGAGTCACTAATGAATAAGGACGTGGCTGAAATGGACTTTCCACACTTGCAAAGAATTAAAGTAAAGTTGCTTAAATATGATTTAAATGTGTGCCACAGGCCTAGTAAGGAAATGTTGATTGTTGATCTACTTTCAAGAAGTTTTGTCAAAGAAGTTTTGAGCGATGAATTATTTTTTACTAGATTTGTGCATGCCGTTAATATGACTGAAACAAAACAAGAAGAGCTTAAAGTGGAAAGTGCAAAAGATCAAGAATTGGTGAAATTAAGAGAATTTTGTTTACAAGGCTGACTAAGGAATATGACAAAAGTTCAGGATAGGATTAAAAATATTTCAAAAGCAGGAATGACATTTATATTCACGGTGATCTATTATTTCTTAAGGACTGAGTAACTCTGCCCACAATTCTTCTATAAAAGATGCTAAATCAACTGAATGAAGGTCATCTGGGAGTAACTAAAACACAACAAAGGGAAAAACAAATACTGTACTCGCCACAAATTAATTATGACAGAAAATTTGCTCAAAAATGTGTAAGGTGTGAAAAATTTCATCAGTTTTTAATATGCAGCTTTGAGCTAAACTTAATCAAGGCATTTGGAAATACATAAGGGAATATAAACAGTTTGCACTATCAAAAAATAAAATGAGGGTATTTAAATTAAAGGTAGTATATTCGGTTGTCAAAATATACGTTTGGTACTATGGGCCAAATAATTTCACTAGCAATGTTAACTTAAAACAATGAAAGTGCAGTTTTTATGTAATATTTGACAGTGAAACAGTTTAGGTTCATTTGATTCTACTCTGGTCTGGGTTTAATCCCAGATATGGGTCAGAAAGTTTGTCAGATAGAAGTATGGATCTCCTACTTTGAGATATTCGTGTGTTGTAGGTGGTAGAGATTGACATGAAGCAGAAAATGTTCCTGGTTCATTACACGGGTTGGAATACTCGCTACGATGAGTGGATAAAACGGGGCAGGATTGCTGAGAACCTAAGCTGGACTCCTTCTCGGGACAGGCGGGCGAGGCAGAGTGGCTCTCAGAACAAGGTAACTAGTCACATTCATTTCAAATGTATGCAACCTTCTTTTTATTGATTTTAAGTCTCTTTTTTGTTTTAATGTTTAGTGTGTGTTGTGTCATACTTTTTTTAAAGTGAAATATAAATTGTGTAACTATGAAATGTATAACATGAACGGGTAGTAAGACGCGGTGCTAAATAAATAAAATACTGTGGCATATGTTTGTAATCTCTACTTTGCTTGTATGCTGACATTTTAAACATTTTACAAGTCTTGAAAGTTGTTAAGACACACGGGTCAACATGGCCGCTACTTGTATTCCCAACTACCAGAGTACATGCTGGTGCTTTTATTTGTTTGCTTGGATTTATTAAATTAATACAATATAGGTATCATTTTTTAGAGATTTTAAACTTTAAAACCATTTTAATGTTGCTTGTACTAGTGTGTTGTTTATTAGCAAAGTTTAGGGAACTTGTAGCACATTTTCATATTATATAAAGTTTGGTCGAATCCTGAATCTGAATTTTGGAAAAATTATGAACATAGAGAAAAAAGAAATATAATGCAATAATAGGAAATAGAAATAGTAACTAAAAATTAACTGATCGAATCGGCCCCACTCTCCAAGCTGACCTGTGTTTTGTTTCCTGTTAGCCATTCTTCCATCTCCTCCTCATTATTTGTAGTATTCATTTGTCCACAGCAGTCAGTCGGTGATTAGAACACAGGCTCTACTCTGGGGGAAATCAGGAAATTGTTACGAGAATTATAAAACATTTAGAAAGTTGACGTCACTATATTTAAGGCTCGGAAGCAAAAACCAAATATCTTGTCGATATAAACTCCATCCAATTGGTTTAGTGATTAATTAATGTTACACAGTAGGAGTTTCCATCCACACAAGCTTGTGCTCACTTCCGTACGTTGTCCTTGATACCAGATCATATGACTCTAGTTGGATCATCTCTTTAATTGTTGATTTCAACCCTTGGTGGGCTAAATTATATCCACTAGGGCCTCAATGTGGAAATGTTGAATTTGTTACGTTGTTGGCATTGACAGAGAAAATGAAATCTTAGTAATCTCTATTTCGCTATGTTTTAGACTTGTAACCTGTGAGAATTGTTATCGTAGTTTTGTTGAAAGCAAACATAATAATTTACAAATTAATAAAAAACAATACTTACCTTTGTTTAATATTAGTTGAATTCAAATAATTCAACTATGAATATCAATTGAACACTATTTTTTTCAAAGTTTGAATTAGAGGTTAATGAATGCTTACATGGTATTATATACTTACCAAGTTCTTGAGATGCTCAATCGAAAAAGGGCATAAAAAATACTCGCCCAACATTCCGGGATTTTTAGATGCACAATTTATTGCCCGAAATTTTGGGTGCCCTACCACCCCTAATTTAAAGTGATATTTGCCTGGAAATTTTTTGAAAATTAAATGCCTCTAGAAGCTATTTGGACTGGTCCTTTCCTGGCAAATTTTTGAAAAGTGAATGCATATATAAGTTATTTGAAGTTTAATACAAGGCCAACTTTAAGCTTCATATCAAAAACTTCAGAAAGGGGGG
>CABFWO010004851.1:43474-57303 GCA_902155825.1 Timema genevievae
GGGGGGGGGGGGGGAACCTCATATCCTCCCACCTATGCCCATGTCAATTGCTGAAGGTTTCACTGTTTGGTTTTATGAATGTAAATGCAGTAATTCAAAAAGGTTTTGAAATAAACAATCTTATGTTCGAAGTAGAGGTCTCGCGTCATAAAAATGCTTGTAGAGAACTGCGAGTTATATTCTACCTGCAAAACTGATCCTATCACCATATTGGATGCTTCGATACACAGATTTAGAAGTAGGTCAGTCTTGGGAAATACCAGTAGGGCTGAATTGGTTAAATCACACTTACATTATTCTAATTTTTGTATCTCTTCTTCGGTCCAATTAATTTCCTATTGTTCTTTTTCCTAGCCCCTCTTAGGTAATTGTGAAGAATAGCTTGGGTATGTGCAGCATCTTTCAGGTATCTACAATAAAAATATAGCATTCCTAGGAGAATTTGTAGTTCATGTACCTTTTCTGACAATTTATATTCCTGAATGACCTTGACTTTGTCAGGTCCACTGTGATATGATAACAAATAACATCCAGTTCTTCAACTTCTAGTTCAGATTTTTACAGATTGATGCTCTTCGAACAAAGAAAATACCATCAAAAAAGTCAAGGTGTAAAAAACCTGGGTCATGAATCAATGGAAAGTTGTGAAAACCAATATCAAGTATTAAAATTTTTAATTCAAATGCTGGAATTTCTGTATTATTCACAGCATGTAATTTATAATCACTGCCATCGTGTTTGAAGTTTTTCATACATGGAATAAAAGAAAAAAATCTGCTCCGCTATCCAATAAATCGCAAACCAGTTTTTTTGTTCTTGACTATTAATAGATTATAACTGCAGCTTTCTCGGTCATTTTCCACAGCATCTATTATTGAATTTAAAATGTAAAAATACAGTACTTGCCTTTTGGGCCATATTGTACCTTACAATGACTGGTCTTCACTCTGGCCCTGTCCACAACTTCTGCTTCGTTGTCTGTCTCTTAAACCTAATGCCTCAATCCTCTGATGTAATGATGTAGATTTCATTGTTCAGATTCATCTCAACCATTTTCTCGATCCATAGTGTTCACAACACTTTTTCAATAACATCCTTGCCTGCTCGGGACTCTCTGATTTTGGACAGTGGGACAACCTTTTGATTCATGTCTTCACTTTCCCTGAAAATATTCTAAAGTGTATCTTTCATGGCAGTATATTTATTGGCTCTTTCTGATTTTACAGTATCCCTTATATTTTCAACAATCTTCTGCTCAAACTGAGAGACTAAATAGTTGAATTTTGTACTATTGAGTACTATATATTGATAGTGAATTGGGCTTTGACCTGGAAAAACTATATTTTCAGCTTTTCAACCCAAAAAAGAGGAATTTTTACGCTTGTTCTGTCCACAAAATTAATTCAGTGATTCTGATTCTCTATCTGATTTTTCACTTTTTTCTCTTCTGCTGGTTTTTGTCTTGATCCATGATCTCTGCTCATCCATTAGACTCACTCGAAGAAAAAAACACAAAAATCATATTGGGATCACCATTATTTAGATGTTCATTTTATAGATTCAATAAGCACTATTAATTCTATATGTATTTAACATTTTCATATCTCAATTTTTGACAGTGAAAACATCTCATATGACTCCATCACTCAATAGTCTGACAATCACTCACTTCTGTAAACTTGTATTCTACCAAACTTAACTTCTTGTATAAAAATATTTGAATAAAACTTTTAATTATATTTAACAAATTCACTTGTTATTATCGAAACATTTTTTTCACTCGCTACAACATTTAACTTGCCTTGTATTTCCCCTTTTTCATATAATGGACCCATCATATTTCACATGTTTATTATGTAATATATTTTGGAAGAAGGTACAGGAAAGTCGGATAAAAAACATATAAAAGGGAACAAACAAAGTATGGCTTTTACAATAAAAAGAACATAGTTCACACTTTACATTGCTGCCATTGGACAAAGAGTTAATGGCTGCCTCTTAAAAAATCGATTGTTATTGACCTAGGTTTCATTCTATCGGAACTCATCAGGGAGGAGTGTGAAACGTGCAACGCAACTTCCTAAAAGAGGAAACAAAAAAACACAAAAGGGAGAGAAATGAAATTGGTAAAGAATATAGAACATGTAGATAGGAACAAATAACATAAAGGACAAACACAGTAAATGGACTTTTGTCTTTTGGTATTTCAGGAAGCTGAGTTTGCATGTTTCACAATCCTTCCTTGAAATAGAATGAAGCTCAAGTTGAGGGAGTAACAATCGATTTTCTTCACGAGGCAGCCATTACCTCTTTGTCCAGTGGCAGCAATCTAAGAGCAATCTAAGAGCCATATTATGTTTGTTCTCTTTTATACATTTCCCATCCACCTTTCCGGTACTTTCTTCCAAATATATATTACTACAAACTACCTCAAAAAAGCGAAAAGAGGTTTTCCTTAAAGAGGCATGTTTATTATGATTATTTATGTATGTTCATTAATATTTTTTATTATGAATTTAATGAACAAAAAAAGTTTCAGCTGAAAAATACATATGTATTGTTTTGCATATTACCCTTTCTAATATTGTAAATAAAAAACAAACCAAATAAATAGGGTAATTCTGAAAATTGAAAAATGACACCTGGACACGGGAATCGAACCCGGCACCTTTGGCTTAGTACGCCAATGCTCTACCACTGAGCTATCCAGGATTTGTCCCATTCCCAGGGTCATTCTTCACTCATATTTTAAGACAGAGCTTATGATGGAGTGCGAAAATCGTTGGCTACAAGTGTGTGATTATATTAATATCACAAGCTATCTGATAACGCAGCCATCTGCGACTCGGTAGTTGGCTTATTGCAGCCATTTGTACAATTATTATAATTGTACTGGATTGCATATTAAGAATCAAATAGCCAAAGCTATTATTTATGCCATCTAGATATCATATTGTTAACAAAATGTACACCAGATCTGATTTAAACACTAGCTGATAGCCAGGTCCGATGTTGCAGCTGAGGAAACCTCTGCAAGGAAAGCGAGGGCGCCCCTCCCTCTCGAGTCATTCACAAGATGGCAGCAGCAGGTCATGCTCAAAGGAACCTCGTTCCACCACACCATCATCTGTTACATCATGTTCCTCTAGGGCCAAGTCACCCGCAACCCCTGTTGCTAGGCCACCCTCCAGTCGCATCACTCGAAACACCTCGGTTGAGTCATTAGGTCTTGGACTAGAGTTCCTCCGAAGAACCAGGCGCATGTCTGGCCACACAGGTGACACTACTAGACATATGTTTATTCTAGAGAACTAGGCGCATATCCAATATTACAGGTGACACTACTAGACATATGTTTATTCTAGAGAACTAGGTGCATATCCAATATTACAGGTGACACTACTAGACATGTTTATTCTAGAGAACTAGGTGCATGTTCAATATTACAGGTGACACTACTAGACATTATACAGTGGGTTTGGAAAGTCGCTGTGCACTTAGGCTACGGTATGCGGCACTTATAGAAGGTGTTGGAAGTGATGTCCACCAACATCTATACAGCCCTGGACCTGTTTCATTTTATTCTCCAACACTTTCTGTGGCTCTGCTTGTGAGATGTTTCTTATGTGCATAGTTATTGCAGTTTTTAAGTTACTAAGTGCGCGCAGGCAATCACGATACTATACTGATTTTGCTGCTCCCCACAGGTAAAAGTCTGGTGGAGAAACATCCGGAGAGCAAGGGGCCATACATTTTTAGAGTGCTTTCAAAAATCTCACTCAGAAGTATAATAGTTGTTAGCTGTGTGCACAATAGCACCATCTTGTTGAAACCAGGAGTAGGTGACTTCAGCTTCCTCGAATTGGCCGATGATATCATGGACAGTGGTTTCTCCAAAGAGTAAAGGGCCAACAATGCGCTATCTGGATATCGCAATCCACACACCAAGTTTCTGTATCAGTGTTTCATACGTAGCATGAGGATTCTCCGACGTCCACAGTCATGTGATTTGTGTGTTAACATAACCCAAGATGTGAATCCAGGCCTCATTAATGAAGAAGGTGACATTAAGAATATCATCAGTTTTTGTTTGAATTAAATTTGTAAACCAATCACAGTAACCGAGTCGTTTTTCATGATCCAGCGGTTTCACTTCTTGCACCGCTGTTACTTTGTATAGGAACAGTTCCAATTTTTCTCTGACCGCTTTATGTGCTGTTGCAAGCCCATTACCTTCTGTGCCAACTTGCATAGTGATCTTGATGTACTCCTCAGCATACTCAGAAATGTCCAATAACTTCTCATTGTTAAGTTTATATAATCTCCCCCTTTGTTTGGCTTCTTACACAACCTGTTTCACAAGATTTCTCAATAAGTCTGAGCTGTATTGCGATGAGGTACAGGTGTTTTTGGGAAGGTTTCGGCAAATTACTTCTGCCCTAAATTGTTGTAGCTATTGCCTTCTCGAAAGATGTGTTCAACAATAAAAATATATTCCTCATTTCAAAGAACCATAGTGAGTACAATCTGAATCAAGCGCATCAACCACAGTCGACAACACTCTTCAACATCAACTTTGGTACTGACAACCAACAGCGCTGCCGCGTATCGTAGCCTTAGTGCAAAGTTACTTTGTGAACTATATCCTAAAGAACTAGGTACATGCATGTTTAGTTTTACAAGTAACAAATTAAAAATGTGTAATGGATATGCACACACTTAAAGGCTATAATAACAAAGATTATTTTTAAATGATGTTTTTTAAGTATATTTACAGTCGTATATTTAATTAAACATTATATGAGTTATCTCCTTACTAACCTCTGTGTTAAACATATTGATTAAAAACTATATGTTCTATCTGTAGCCTATCAATTTGTGTGTTTGATTTCAGATATGTCTGTTGCCTCCTACACAGAAAGCGAAGAGGAAGAAGAGGAGGAAGAATTTGAAACTGATGCTGAAACGGAAGAGGCTGACACCGCTGTCTCGGCACAGACTAGGAGCAAGAGTGAGAAGAAAGATAATTCTTCTCCAGAGTCCAGTGGAGTGACTGATGAAAAGCCCTTCAGAAGAAAACTGTTGGAGGAGGATGATGACGCATCTCTCGGGGAAAGGCGCAGTAAAAGAACCAAAAAGATAGCAGCACCCATCGTACCCACATCCTCGTCATCATCACTGTCATCATCACCTTCAATCAAGGGAGAAGAAGAAGCTGTCAAGACTGAAATGATTGAAGAGGAGGAGCTGCTAAGTGAGGACGAACAACCGAGGGGAAGAGATTTTGATCTGAACCAGATCAGGTCTGAACTGAAAGGAATAGAAAGAGCAGTCAACATATCACCAGAAGATACATTACTAAAGCACAGTGAAGATAAACAAGAACCTCTCATGAAGCTCATTACAGAATTTAAGGAAGAGACTGTCATGGTGACGAAAGAGGAATATAGTATTCCAGTTGACACAGAACAAACAAAGAAACCTGCAGCTTTTAAAAACATTTCTGATACAAGTGCAGAGGATATTTATGAGTTCAAAGAGCCTGAACCTTTTGAATTTGAAGTTCGTGCCAAAAGAGATCTATCTGAAGGGAGGAGGCCCATTAGTAGAATTTTTGATGAAGTTGTTCCAGAAACTAAAGTTGATAAAAGTCCAAGGAAACGATTTGGAAGAGGTAAGGTTGCTATAAAAATAAACAGTCCGCTAGAGGGTGAAATGAAAAGAAGATTCAATCGAACCATTGGAAGAAAGATTGAGCAAGCGACACAATCGGGCAAGAATGTCCAAGAAATAGCCGATAAGCCGGCCGTGACCGAGCCGACTCCTGTTCCCGCAAAACCAAGACAACTATCAGCATGTGAGGAAGCCTTTGACAAACTATGTGAATCTCCATTTTATCACAGTGTCAGTAAACCTAGCCCTTCAGGGTGTTTAGCTTCCGACTCTAGCGCAGTTGACATAAGTCCCCTTAGTTTGTTCTCAGAACTTCCAGGAGAAGATCAAGAGGATGACTGTGGAGAGGATAGCAATGATCGGCTTGTTATATCTGAGACGGAGGAAACTGTAGCTGAAAGTGAAGGACCATTATTCTCCTATCCTAAACTGTTCCCAGGTTTGGTTGGTTCAGACCCACCTGTTCCTAAAATGGAAGAAACTTCCCTTGGAGGCGTTGAACCCATCGATAAACCTCCAGAACCACCACGACTGCCACCCACGGCAGAGAGCAGCCTCTTTGATACTACCTACAAGAATGAGTCCACCACAAAACTAGAGTTTGAGACTGATAGACAGAAAGATATTTGTAAAGCTAATGTTAGTGAAGAATGTAAAAAGGAAGACGATGATATAGGAGGCTCTAACTCGATAGAAACTAGTACTACTATGCATGAAGATGTTATAAAACTTCTCCTGAAACCTGGTAAGGTTGTTGAAGATTATGAAGAGGATCCGATCAACGCCGCTATTCAACGAGTTATAGAACAATCCATGAGTGATGGTAGTAATGATGCAGATATTTTTAATGAAAATACTGTGTTGAGACAACCATCTCCTGTTAGTTCTAGTCTAAGACAGGATCAAACATTTTCACCCAACAAAGAAGAGCACTCAGAAATAGATTTTTCAGTAGAATGTATCAAGTCAAGTCCAAATACGGAACCTACTGGAGATATAACAGTACAAGAAAGTGCCATTCTTAACCCAAAAAGAGAAACTTGTGTAGGTGTTTTGAGTCCAAGAAGAGATATTTTTAACAGGGAGTCCTCGTCGATGAGTCCGAAGAATGAATTGAACATTAATATGAAAAGTCCTATGAGAGAAACTTCTGCATCAAGTCCTAAAAGAGAGATGACAAGTAAAGACCAAACGGAAAATAAAATATCAAGTTCTGTGCATCCACAATCTGAGCAAAGTTCTAAGAAACTAAGTCCAAGAAGACCTGCGAGTGATGAATCATCTACAGACTCAAGTGACGAAGAGTCGCGACTTGTCATTGCAACCAAACCTGATGATGATGATGATGATGATGACAATGACGATGATGAAGAGGAAGAAAAGAGGACCATAAACACTTGCCAGGTAGAGGAGGCGAGTAATTCAAATTCATCGAGCGAGTGCCTGAGTCTAAGATTACGTCTGACAAGTGAATGTGAGGACATAGAGACAACAGAAGCGCCCTCTCTTGTCAAATCGCCACATTGGGAAAGTTATTCTGATAACTCAGTTGTGGCCGGTACTCTCGAGAAAGGAACTCTCTTTTGTTTTGAAAAAATAGTAAAACAAGAGGGCAATGAAAAGACAAGTGATAGTTATAACATTGAAAGTGGGGACGGTAAAAGTGATGATGATGATGATGATGATGATGGGAGTGCTGATATCACACTTCAAAATCCCAAGCGGAGGCGGTTAGACTTTGAACCAGAATCAACGGAAAAAGTTATGGAAAGTAACCCCGGAAATATTGATCTGAAAACTAATCAGAAAGAAGTAAGTTATATTTGTATACTATAATGCTTGATATTTATGAAATATAAATATATGTCTTAATATTACACAAATGTGATAATTTTGTTGGTTTTGTCAATTAATATTGAATTGATTAATTACTATCAATCCATAGCTTACTTTTTGAAACACAAGTAACTAGTATTAAATATTTTCTAAATTGTTGGTTGATAACAAAAGCAAGGGAACGTATAATATCACTTATCAACTATCTCACTATATTTACCACTTAATGAATGGTAAGATGGTCAGATGGTTTAAGGTGCTACCCTAATAGACTAGACTGCCATTGAAAGAGAAGGTGTGTCGAGGGTTATTTTTCCAAAATGGTTTTCCACTCTCCCCCCATGCAAATGAAGGCACACTTCCTCTAAAGTCAATCTACTTAATCCTAACACATTAGAGTAATTACTTCTTTGACATATAGCTCAAATTGGTGATAAGACTCGGTGCTAAATAATAATAATTATTATTATTATTATTATTATTATTATTATTATTATTATTATAATAGCACAGGAACAAATAAAAAGGATTAAACCCTTGTATTTTATAATGATAGGAACACTTGACAATTTATATAAAGGCTGGTCCACAAACAAGGTACACACCAGACCCACTGCCTTCAGGTTAAGATGGCTGCACTGATTGGGAGAGCTTGAGACCTTCAATACGAGGACCACTACATGCAGTCCCAAGTGGCAACATCTCTATCAAGAAGGCATTTTAAAAACTGTTCACTTCTAAGATGGTTTTATTAAAGAGCAGACAAAAATTACCTTCTAGTAATAAACCGGCTTTTACTAAACTAGTTTCAGATAGTAGCCTCACTCCTTCTCATAAGCCAACCCCCCCCCAAAAACCTACTCACACCGCAAATTACCAAAAAAAAACCTTAGAAAACACTGGTCCTTTTTTGTTCAAGCGATTGTTTGCAAATTGTGTAGTTTTAAATAAACTTAAAATATTGTCTACTAGCTAATTGTCTGAAAAGATTTGTTCATTGAAAAGGGTTAGGAAGGGGGTACCTGAACTGATGTCTTTGGACCGCCACTTTACAACCAACAGTTTGAAAGTGAGTTGTTTCACTTGGGAGTGCTATTTTATTGGAGAACTGCAACTATCACTCCCCAGTCTCCAAGGACTCGATGTGGCTCAGGGAACGCAGCAAATACCCCATGGTGTATACCTTGTCTTTGGGTTGCTCCGATCAACTTTTATGCCTAAGCCAATTGACAATGCCTATCGTTTGGTTTATTTAATTTTAGATATTACAAAGATTATAATTATGGAAAAAATCAACTGTTCATGTGGGCCATTTTAGTTAGCCATGTTAGTTTTGATCAAATTGACTTCATTTTCTCATTGATACGTTTGTGATAGTTTTATATAGGAATTTTATTTTGAGATCCCTGCATTGATATTTATGGCAAATATATTAATGTTAGAATAAAAACAAAAGACAAGTTCTGTTCATTAAATTTTTTTGAATTTAAATAAGCATAGTTAATTTAAAATAATTGGATAAGTATAAACTGATGAATAAATTTAAGTACTAAAATAAAGATGAATTCTGAATACGTATGTAGTTTTGGAACCTTCGATAGGTCTAAAGTCTTAACTTCCCTGAATCTTCCCCAGCTTTAACTTCCTTGAATATTCCCAAGTTTTAACTTCCCTACGATATTCCCCAGCTTTAACTTCCCTTGAATCTTCTCCAGTTTTAACTTCCCTTTAATCTTTCCCAGTTTTAGCTTCCCTTGAATCTTCCCCAGTTTTAACTTTTTGAATCTTCCTTTCTTGGCTTAGACTTCTGTTTACTAGTTGACCTTGTGGATGACCTTCCATTACAACTTCTCTTCACTCACTGACCTTTCTAAGCAACTGTCAGGGCCACCCATAGGGGGGACGGACACCCCTCGAGTAGGGGGGCCCGGGCGTCAGGCAGCCCGGCCCAATTTTTTTGATTTTTTGCTAGTGGAGGGATTCACAAACTTTATTTTTTAGAAATGAAATAGGTACCTATTCTGTTAAATCCGATATTATTGAAATAATAGCTATGTTTTCAACTGATTTTAAGATGTAGGCTACTAATAAAGGGACAGTTTCTTCTTCAAAAGGAAATCATGCTGTGCATGAGGGAAATCTTCCACCTGACATGTTGGCAAAACCATGTTTCATTTAGTCTTCTGCCTTCTGTTTGGTTTATGTTTTGAGTGTTTACACTTTTCCAGATTTTTTTTGTTGGGCTGTTTGGTTTTAGATCATATAGTGATGTTTGGGAACTGGGAATAACACTTCACATCAAATGAATCATAGTTTATAGCTTAAGCTATCGATTCAGTGATTTTTTGTGTGTATTTACCAAGCCATGTCCAATCAAGGGTCATAGTCTTCTGGCTATTTTAAACCTACGTTACGAAAGTCTGATTTAGACCAATCCTCAGGTATTGTTGTTGGAGTAGAAGTGTGGAAATTGGGATGTAGTGAGCTGAATCTACCCACTCAACCGGTTGAAAATGTGTCCTTAGACAAAAGGTGTATACCAAAACAAACAGTTAAAACGGAGCCAATTGGTTTGGAAGGTAGGCCTACTATGTTATGTATAGATATTTTAGATTCTCATTTTGATGATGTTCACAAAATATGAGATGTTAGTGACCCATGCCAGAAAAAAAAAGTGTGTCATGGTTTAATTGAAATTGATTTAAAAGAAGGGCAGAGGGAGTCCTGATAAATGTTTGTAGGGGAGCCCACAATTCCCTGCAACTGTTTACTTAGTCCCAAGCAGCCACTAGCACTTTACATGGGCAAAAGATTGACTCTAAGAATTGATTATCAAAATGTCTATCATTGATCATTAAGTGTTAAATTAAAGGTCTGTGGTCTATTTATAAACTTTTTCCTATAACTCTGTTGGGGCTACACCACCAATAAGTAGTATTAAAGCTCATAAACAAAATCTATTTAAAAATATTGAAGGAATATATATATATATATATANAATCTCTAATATCGTTAAAGATTTGATGCTCCCATCCATAATATTTAAATTTTATAATAACATCTTTTTATATATTTATAAACTAAAAAAGTGAAAATTATAAGAAATTCTTTTTTGACTCCTTCACATTTTTTATTTTCACTTGGACTTTACTTAGTATCTGATAAATGACTGTATTCATGCTTTGATGTGAGCATTTATTATTATGGTTTAGACACTAAGCAATTATTAAGACATTGATAATGCTCTCCCTTGATTAGCTTCTTGGCAACCATTTCTCTCATGTGTTACACTAATCAAACTATTTAGATAATATGTCAACATTTTGTAACGATACCACCGTTTAGTTGACTCACAGTTCCACTTATTTCAGGAGGAGCCAGTATATGAAGCTGTGAAATCTCCCTCCCTTGAGCCTTATGCTGATCTGTCGTTGAAATGTGAAGAGTTGGACATCCCTGCATCACCCTTGCCCGAGGGTAAGGCTGACCCTGATACTGAGGCAGCTGACAACTTGTGTTCGCTGCTTTGTGAAGAAACTATCCCGGGAAGTCCAACGCCTGTCACAGAGGCTGGACAGGAACAAGAGACTGAGAATAAGGTTTGTTAGATCTTAATACAGGGTGCTTTGTTAGAGGCATTAATAAGGTGAGCTTATTTTAAGGAGAACAGGGGTGTTATTTTTCTCAAAAAGGGATATTATTTATGTCAGTAAGATTCTAACTAGCATTCATTAATAAAATAAGGGCTAAAGTCCAGAAAAGAGTAGCACTGCTTCTAGATTAACAACATTAGGTTACTAGCGTATGGTAAGCACACTGTGAGTGCTAATGTTTAATTTTATATACATACAGTAAATAAATGACTCGATTATGACTAGCTCTCAAATGAAAACATTGTCATTGTGGCCAGAACATTGCTGTGCATCACAACTTTTGCACATGGTAACTATATTGCTTGCTCACAATTCATATGACAAATCCTCCTTCATGGCCGTATTCAACTGAGTGATTACTTATACTTGGTGTTGGCACCTCCGGAAATTTCACATGCTCTCCGATTTGATGTGTTTCACACAGGAATCACTGAGTTCCCATGTTGTAGTTACGTTTCAAAACTTGCATGACACTGTTTTTGTGTTCTTGTAGTGTATTTAACTATTTTATTAGCATACAATTTATAAACAGAGAACAATATATATCAATAGTGTCTGTGTTGCTCAATATATACTACATGTGGAGGTTTGACATTAAAATATTAATAGCCCTGTGGATGAGCATGTGCACCTTTAAGTTGTAATTTTTAAATTTGAATTATTTTTTATTAATTAAAAAATAGTTCAGAATAATAAAATAAAGAGGTTTTTCTCTCTGCAAGCAAATAAAAACATTGCCAGGGGTAACATTTTTATCAATACCAATACCAAAATAATTGATTGTCACTCTAATTTAGACCAAACATGGCCGCCTGTAGCTCGGTCCATATATATTAATGTCCTTGCTTTGACCTAACGTGCAAACTTTTAAAGGTTGTAAACGGGGAATTGATTAATCAAAATAAAAATTTAAGTACCATAATATATATAAAAGTAGGAATCTTGATTTTTAATGTTAACCTCCAAATAAAAAGCCTGAACATCTGTGAAAAAACTCGAATATCCTGTGATCCATTATATATATAAATCTTTAAAATACTTAAAAATGTCAGCTTTGGACACACCATTGCTATCATGATATTGCATAACATGGTGGTTGCCAAATTACAAAAAAAAAATTGTGTTTATTTGTAAAAAACTAAATTCGTGTTAAAACAGTAAAATTCATGTAATAATGTGCGTTCACAAAAGTGAATTTTGCATATCCCTATGTGTATGTATGTGTGTGTTATGTAGGTGTTGGAGATGCCGTTTGCTAGTGCTGTGAGTAGTAACTGCGTCCCTCCCCCTGCCACCAGCAGCAATGTACCAGTGTCTGTGGGTGTTGCGGTCAAGAGAGGGTCCAGCGAGGCTGCTCCAGTCATGGACAACACGCCCCCAACTACCCCTGATAGCACTCTTTCCACCATATCAGACTCGCCCAGGGAGTAAGTAGCTCAGCTAGAACACATACACTTTATAGTAGAGAGACACTCAGATATGGCAAAATGGATTTTTACCCAATTTTACTTGGCACATTAAAATAAATATAAAAATATATTTTAAAGTTAATTGTAGCATTTTAAAATCTTAGTTTACACAATTGAACTAAAACAAAATGGTATCTTTTCATGAAATTAACTACATGGTATTTTATATGTGAATAATGGTCAAATAGGTTGATTTTAGTGATAAACAATACAAACACTACACACATTTCAAGTATGAGACATCATCATTCTTTGAGTTTTTTGCTTTAAATTGCCAGAAAATTTAGTACCAACTGCACTATTACCATTTTTTCTTAATATTCATTTTTGTTTAAAAATGAGGTGGCCCAATGGCTAAATAATTTTATAATAAAGGAAATGGATAAAACTAAAGAAAAAGGAAAGATAAACTACTAAGAGTAAATTTGATGAAGAAAGCCCACCTAGGGAAAGAGGAAAAATGTGGTAAGAATCCAATGCACAAAGGTGACATCTTCTTCCTTTCTTCTGTCTTCTATAGTAGAAATAGTCACACACACATTTTAACACAAATAGAATAATATNGTGACATCTTCTTCCTTTCTTCTGTCTTCTATAGTAGAAATAGTCACACACACATTTTAACACAAATAGAATAATATTTCAGCATTATTGCCTTTATCAAACACAAAGAAGAGAGTACTAATAACACAAACACTGGATTACTCCATTTTGAATTTAAAGAAAAACTGTTAGAAACAAATTGTGCCAAGTGTTTTGGGGAGTAAAGATAAATTTCTTGGCCATGGCTAGTATTTATATAGGCCTATTTAAAAAAATTATAATAATGAAAATAATAATAATAATACTTTAAAATTATTATTATTATTGATATTATCATTATTGTTGTTATGATTTGGTAATCCATTGGTGGGTCAGTTCCCAGTGTCTGAGTTGAGAACTTTTGCACTCTTTGGGAAATGCTCTTAATATTTTGGTGGTGTAGCAGGTTTGAAAGTCCTGGTTGTGGGTACCAGTATGAATGGGTACAGGCTTGTCCAGATCTTTGTGGTTTGTGTCAAAACGATGATTGTTCATTCACTGTCTGAGAGAACCTGTAGTAAGGCCTATAGACTCTGCATCGCATGATTTGCACTGTAGTTGATATATCAAGTTATTAGTTTTGCAATTGTAATAACCAGGGATTTTGTATTCCAAT
>CABFWO010004852.1:0-26736 GCA_902155825.1 Timema genevievae
AGTTGTGTAACATGTTATTAAAAGATACAATTAAATTAAAACTATTCAAAATCATGTCAGAATGTAACACCCGTCACATTGGAATTATACTTATAAGTATAATTGTGTTCTTCTTTATCTGTTTGTATTGTCTTTAGTTGTAGTTAGTAGTTTTAAGTCCTTCGGGCTATGGCTTACAGCTAGGGTAGGCGGAGTGAAATCGCCGGTGGGGCGCCTCCTCAAGTGGCGGATATGGGATGCCCAACCCCGCTGTGGCTCGCACCAATCCGGGGACTATTAGATCTGGAAGCGGTGGGACACCCAGTGGGGCAGGGTACCAGAGGCGTAAAATACCTGGGGTGGACCAACTAGTAGGGTAAAATTAGAAGAGAGGGAAATAGGGACACTTAGATTAGGAGCTATAATCAACACTAAATTAATTAGTGTGATTGTAAATTGGATAAACTAGCAAATTAGTGGAGGTAGAGAAAAACGTAGCATAGGTCCTGAATTACAGTCTAGAACTCAGGACAGAAAGTAAGAATAAATTAATAATAATATCAACAACTCCAACTATGTCCACGGCACGCATAATACTGTTAGCTATAGTTCGTTGCACTACGTGCACTACGTGAAATTGAAAGTTTGGAAATTAATATAAGAACAGATACGGATGAGCCTGTGTCATTTGAGTTTGTGCGTGAAACTTCATCTTCGAAACTGCTCAGCATGAACTGTCCATACCAAAGATACTAATTCGACTAGGCTGGAACAGGTATATCTTCGATATACCACGGTTTCCCTATCAACGTAGGCATTGAATAGGAAGTTTTTTCATCGGATTGTTCAAGAGGGTCGTAGTGTTGTTGAGCAGCGATGCTAAGGCCATGGGAAAACAGGCGTTTCATACAGGAATTGACGTTCTCTCCAGAGTCACCAATGTCGTTCTTTCAGAGAGGCCTACGCCAGCGTACCAACGAGGCTGGACAGAACCTAAAACGAAGGGCGAAGCAGAAGATTGACACACTGATGTTCGGCTCAGGCTATAAAAAGGCGTAGTAAGAAGCACCGACGTCAGTTTTATGTCGTTCCCCGACTTAAAAAGGTCACCAAGAGAAGAAGAAGAAAGAAGTGGTAGATATTTTCAGTTGAATAGTATTTTCAAAATCCTTAGTCCTGTAAGTGTGCCAGCAGCGAACTCTGTTTTCCGTTCCACCGAAACAAACCAGTCTAGAAGGTGGACAATGGAGCCAGTACAAACCTGTCTCTTCCATCACCAATGATTCACCCAACGAATTTACCATTACCGGTCAAGGCGAGTTCTATATCAATCTTTTACAGACCATGCTATAGCTAAAGGCTAAAATAATGAAACCCGATGGTGACGCTTTCGCTTATGTGGATAAAATCGGTACCGTCAACAACTTGTTGTATTGGCTATTCACACTGGTAGATGTGTTTTTAAACCAAAAACCCGTCTCACCACCCAGCAACTCGTATGCCTACAGATTATACATCGAGACTTTGCTCAATTGCAACAACGAGTTCAAAATAATGCATCTGACCTGTGGCATATGGTACGCAGACAACCCCGGCACGTTTGAAGATGTTAACAACGCCAACAAGGAATTTAATGCCCGTCGTAGTCTCTCTGCAACAAGTAGGACGGTGGATATTTTGGAATAGCCACACGGTGACGTGATTAATAACCAAGATACCTTTGGAACGGTACCGAGCTCAGGATCAAGTTGATACGTTCCAGAGACACATTCAGTCTTATGGCTGCAGCTGCAATCACCCAGTATACAGTTCACATCGTCAAGGCTGTTCTTTTAGTGCGTAGTGCAAAGTGCAAAGTTTAGTGCAAAGTAACATCGTCTGTCTGGTTGTCCCATGCCAAAGCAAATGTCAGTCCCGCAAAGTATCTCATCACTCGAGCGGAAGTCAAAACGCTCACCATTCCTTCTGGAGTGCAAGGGAAATCTCTGGACAATGTGTTCACGGGACTGCTACCCAAACGATGCATCGTATCGAACGCTGCGTTCAACGGAGACGTAACCAAGAATACCTTCAATTTCCAGACGTATGGCATGAAACATTTCTCGCTGTACGTGACCGTTGAACAAGTGCCGTCAAAACACTTGTAAACCTATTTCACCCGTGGCAAATACGTAATGTCCTATCACATGCTGTTTTCTGGAACAGGTATCCATTTCATTAACGAGGGTAGTGCCATCACACGTAAGGCCTACACTAAATATGAGGTATTATCTCATGGCTTTTGACCTTACACCTAATTGTTCCTACCTCAATTACATAGCATTGGAATTTGAATCGACATGTATTTCTGAGCATTGGGGTGCGCTTCACACAGGTACTCACCGAAACCGTCAACTGTATCGTGTACTTTGAGTTTGCCAACATTACCTCCATCGACCAGGACAGATATGTTGTGACTGATTTTAGGAGTTAATATAAGCAACATCCCACCCCTTACCCAGTCATTTAAATCATGGACGTCATTATACATTTCCAGAGTTACATTGATGACAACAAAGAATTCATCGTCAAGGAACTGAGTGTTTTATCTTTATGCGGTACAGTACTTCAGCATTGGGTGTTAAAACCCCTTACGCCATCAAGGAACTTTCTACTACGGCTAAAAATCAAGCCAACTATATCGTCAACAAACTGAAAGGCATTCACTAGGATAGTGGTGATGTGGATTACAGCCTTCTCTAATACTTCATCTCTCGTACCACACTGCGCGCAGAAACCGTCTACGTCAAGGGAGAAGAAAAAAGTTTCTAGCCAAAAACATACCTATGCATTTTGTAAATCTGTATGACAGAGTATGTTCTTCTTCATAAACACTTAAATTGGGCCGCACCCTATGCATGACACATAGTTCTGTTTGGAATTTATGTTCGGCCTCCATCGTTTAGGGACTTCAAGATTGGATGATTGAAGTTGGACACGCACACCATAAGACATGCGCTGAAAACAAGCCTGTGCGTCCGTTCTGTACGTTTGGGCGTTTTCCCTACACATAAACTACCCACAATAATAGCGCGTCCTGACACTCTCGTCATCAACACGGATCCTCACACTAAGCCTGAAATGCACTGGGTCGCCATCTTTATTGACAAGAACGACGTGGGAGAATACCTTGACATTTCCCGCTGGTCTCATAACTCGGTACAACGTCAAAGCATAGCCTCAGACGTTCTCGGTTATTACTGTCTCATATACCTTCTCTATCGTTCCCAGAACATTCTAATAAAGACTTTACTGGCCCTATTCTCGTCTACCAATCTTACATACAACGACGCAAAAGTGTAGAGATATTACAAAATTATTTTCAAGACGTCAGCATCCTGCCGCCCCCCAAAAGCCTGCGTCCAATCAGCCTTCCCCTCGGTTATTATAAAAGAGCGTTCCAATGGCATACCAGCCATAATCACGACAGTCATCGAAGCAATCAAATATCATGGAATGCCCTTTACACCTGCAAAGCAAAGCTGGTAAAGCCGCTCACCATAACCAGTATTTTCAACACTTTGTTTCGCTGGACGAAGTCAATGCTAAACAAGTCGTCGTCGGCATGAGTGTCAAGAACAACTTTACGTCTTTTGTCCAGCTAGGAAAATGTGGAGGGAATTGTGCGGTGTTAAACCGTAAGGAGTGGCAAGAACTGGGCAACTACAAGTCGGTCCTCTCAGAAGATCAGTCTGACTAATCATGAAATCTCTCTGGTACGCATGTACGGTGGCCGTATGGTCATCAGCAGTGAGAAACATGACGCCGGACTCAAATGGGTCGTCCAATCTCGCACCTAGCTAGGCGCGTCTTTGCGAGGTGAGGGACATCATCAATGTTGTCGTCGACAGACGGGATATGTGGTCGACACTCGTAGCTCGATATTGTAACGGTTTAATCTACACACTCGTCGTGGATGTATGCAACACGTTAACAGAGACCGAAGAGGTAATAGACTTCAAACAGCCTACAATGGAAACACACATCAGAAACCTGGTATCTGATCAGTTCTACCTAGTAAACACGTCAAGTCATCGGTCTGGACTATTACATGTTGGATTTTGAACTAAAACCCATTTTACTAGCACATCTAAGATACACTGTAGAAAACGTATGAACGAATATATACATATATAAATATATGTCTGTAATATTGTGTTTTATTCACGCAAAACCTGTTTGTCCCTTGCCCTATTCATATCCCAACATGTCTGGCCACCAGCTTGCCGCCAGATATGAGTCTCGACTTGTCGAATCACAAATCTGGCGCCAGGTGTGAGTCATCATCTTGTCGAGCCTCCAAGTTGACACCTGTTGTAGCTTCTTACGTCATCAGGGTTGCCTGTGATTATCCCTGTGTCGACTTGTCAAGCCACCTATCTGGTGACAGACTTGCGATATCACCTATTCCTGTCTCGACTTATCGAGCCCCATGTGTGAGTCATCAGAGTTTCGATGTCACTCTTGCCCTCGATGTGTTGCGTCCCAAAATAGATTCCGAGGCTTGCGATAGGGGCACCGGGCTCACACTTTTTGTTAGAGAGCCGTCAAGATAGGATGGCAGTGCACGATCCTGCCTATAGCGATGGGTAGGATTGAACTGGATAGGATTGCGACATTGAGCCGGTAAAATCTAGTTCAATGACCCCATCCTTTCAATCCATCAAGGGGATTCTGGTGGAGGTGGGGTGACCAACCGAATGATTAGCCTCTACGAGTGACCACCGTCAAGTAAGGAGTGCACGCACGACAGCCAATAAATAAACGATGCCAGGGACTGCACGCTCCAACCAATTAAAAAAAACTGCCCTATCAGCCCTCAAAAACCTCCCACGCCACCTAAATCCTTCCACAATGGGGAATACATAAAAAAATGGGCACACATACAATCAAATGGAGCATATATTTAAAAAACGATCGCGCTATGATGAAACAAAATGGACAGGATTGAACGAATTTGGGCAAGAATCAAGTCCTACAAACTGGGTCAATGACCCCCGCTGGGGGGCACATCATTTAAAACACCCTTGACCAACACCAGGTAAAAAAACCTTTAAAAAGCACAATAAAACCCGAAATAAAACAGCTGTTCTGTTAAGTCGCTCGCAATACTGCTAGCTCAACATTGCTCTTGACTCAATATCACTTACAATGAACAAAGGAATTTTTAAATACATGTCATCAACTTTATAATAATTGTCTTTTGATTTTCACTTTTTCCAATTTTGTACACCACGTTTACCTTGAAAGACATGCAAGGTAGAATCTCACCTCGACTGATTACACTATGGCCCTATCTAATAATCCACACCATAGTGGAATCAAGAAAGGTAGTATTGATGACGTACAGGGTAAACTATACCAGGTTTAACACATAGAACTACAGTAGATCACCCACATCTGTGTGGTACAGTCTGTTCACGGTAGCTCTGGCTGTTTCTGACAGTTAAAACAACTGTCTGAATTCAAACCAACCCCACATGCTATTATAGCTCTGATCAAACATTCGCTTGCATTGCTATAGCCGTCTTATGACATGTAGACGTGTTTAAGTAGCTTGACATCTGTTAAACACGTGTATAGTTTCTTTGAGCTGACTGTACTACTTTATTTACCCCTGAAGAGTATGCGATGCTGCGTTTTACACAACAAGAAAGGAGAACACAATATTTGTTTGTGTTTCTAGCTGGTATTTAATTCCATTCTCCTTGCTTAAATCTACTATCAATTATTATAGTTTTATTGTCATAGAGGAATAATTATATTTTTAGTATTTAAAGAAAACAAAAGTTACCTATATTTCAATATTTATTGTAATCAAGTTTAAATAAATATTGCTTTAGTTTGGTCATAATCCACACAAGGATTACTACTGTTATTAATTTATATTTTTATTGGTTCTCTCATAAAAGGTAAGATAAGTAATTTAGAAGTTGAGATTTGGTTTATTTATACATTTTTTCTACTGCTCATATGTTTTTTAGAAGTTGTTTACATATTGTATAACAATTTATGTTAACCATAGCACAATAATCGAGTTAATGGCTAGTAATTAGTCAGTAATAATTGCATTAATTACTATATCATTTCATTGTTTGCAATTATAAACTAGCGATTGAGTTCTTTAAACTTATTAGTTTCAGAAATTAAAGTCCTATTTGGTTTATAATATCAAAAATTCTCAAACTTTTTTTTTACCAGCTTGTTTGGCACCGAGGTTAATAACTTGTTTCAAGGAAATGTACACACATCAACATGGAGATGTTAATGGTAAAACCATCTCATTATAACCCGGTTGTGATCCGAACCTTTAGCCGGTTTATTGCGAACTGGCAACCTGAGTTATCTAGGACTAGTTTTGAGCTCAGTCAACTATCTAGGACTAGTCTTGAGCTCAGTAACAGTTATTTAGGACTAGTCTTGAGCTCAGTAACAGTTATTTAGGACTAGTCTTGAGCTCAGTAACAGTTATCTAGGACTAGTCTTGAGCTCAGTAACAGTTATCTAGGACTAGTCTTGAGCTCAAAGTCTCGCTGAGAATAGTACCAGTCCAGTGGTAGAGTTTCAATGGAACTGTTTGTTCCCAGCGAACACAACGCTGCTAACGGCGACCCCACAGAGGTACGTAACAAACCTTTACATTCACGACATTCACTTGATCTGATGAGGTAAGGACGGGAGTACACTTGGGAGAATTCAAACCGGGCTTGATCGATCCCTTAGTCTACATGCCCACCAATTCGGGGAGGAAGGGGTATTTGCTAATGTGTGGTTTTCACATCACCTTTCCAACAAAATGCGGGTGCACTTCTTGTATGCTATGTGTCAAACCTAATAATGAATCAACTAAATCTCTTGTATTGAAAGTGTTCCTCCAAGCTATGTTCTCGTGTGGAGCCCTTGGAGGCTGTGATGGTGTTGTTTGGATGTGTTTCTAGAGTGCAGCAATGCCGAGGTTGAGGCGTGCACCCCAGCACCGTGACACGCCCAATATTAAACTCATCTCTCCAGTAAGAATATTAACAATGTTACTTCCAAATGTTAAGTGATCAATCAAGTAGTGCCACAAACCTGTGAATATAGTTCATATTACTCTTATTTAACAAATACCGCGTGTCTGTAATATCGTTGTGCGCGAGCCACGGAGCTCCAGTCATATAAATACGACATACATTTGATTGGATTGACGGAGCTCATCCAATGGTCAGCAGCAATACTGTCTGGAGGTAGCAATAATACTGTCTGAAGGTATCAACAATACTGTCTGAAGGTAGCAATAAAACTGGCTGGAGGTAGCAACAATACTGTCTGGAGGTAGCAACAATACTGTCTGAAGGTATCAACAATACTGTCTGGAGGTAGTAACAATACTGTATGGAGGTAGCAACAACACTTGGGCATTCAGTTTAGTGGTAGATTAATGATGAGTGGTCTCGTTGTTTTGGACTATCGTACCTCTGTCCTGTCTTATTCAGGATCTGACGAAGACGCTGGTGTTGGGGGTTGGAGAAGAGAACTATTTGTTGAGTCTACGCAAGTTTGCCGAAAGCAAGAGATTGCCTGAGCTCCAGTGCAAGGTGTTTCCATTGAAACATGGCGGCAATGTGCGCTATTACAGCTATATTCAGGTACAACATTAACAGTTTCAAAAATGTAGCCTTGTTAATATTTCAATGAGCATTGTGAGCAGACATATTTTGTTTCTGCAGGTGGGCGATATCTCATGTAACACTGTAGACTCTGGATGCATGACAGCAACAGCTGCAATACAGCTGGCAGCTAAACGTGTACTCCACGAGCTGAGTAGTGATGAGTGCGCCCCGGCCTCAAGTGGCGCTACATTCACTCAACTGGCACTCTGTCGTATTCTTCAGGTGAGTTCAAGAACTCAGAGGTTCGGCTCGAGGCTGATATGAGCCTAATTTTACTATCACGTGACTGAATTGTTCAGTTTATTTCAAAAAGCTATGAGAAAAACTACTGATAGAATAAAACCTATGTTGACAGAAGCTACGTAGAATGGCACTCACTTCACAACAAATATTCTCCTCTAGAAGTTATTTGAAGGTTCTCACCCAGAATATTTTATTTTATTTCGAGTCTTCTGGAAGTTCTTTAAAATGGTCTTCTCCTGACAAATTCTTGAAAATTAGATGCCTCCGCAAACATATTTGAGTGGTTCATTAGTGGCAAGTTTTTTTAAAATTGGACGTCTCTAGAAGGTATTTTGAGTGTTTTTATGAATCATAATTAGAGTTTAATGCACACAACCAAAGAAATATGACTTATTACATTTGTGAATGCACCACGAGTCTTACTGCCTGCCACAACTTATAATATATCAAGTCTGTCTGTAATATTTAATCGAGGAAAATTCTCTCAAATACAGATACAATGTTCGTTTGAAAGTTTTGAGTAAATACACCATTCTGTTTAGTTGGTATTACAAGTGAGTTATCAATGGTAAGAAAAATAAATCATTACAAGACTTTTGTTGCTATCACATTTTGGATTTATTCTGAGTGTCTCGACAGATATCGGTCAAAAGAAAGCGCTTGGAAACGTTCCTGATATCTACCCACTCACACTTTATAATAACGTTTTACAAAGCTCATGTACTTCCCCCTTCCTACGGTTTGTCTGCCACGTATACTATCTATGATCACATGACTTCATGCATGAATATATAAATGTAGTTTTAGTAACCTTTGTACCCATCAGACACTAACCATTAATAATAACGCTACATACTATATAAATAGTTTAAATTAAGCCTAATTATTAATACATTGGTCCTAAATTCTAGTGTCGTTTCATGTTAAAATATATTATCAACGTTAACGGCTGGTTAAAATGCTAACTCAGCTGATTTCTGTTAATAGCATCTATTTTTGTACACACACTAAACAGCACTCATAAGGTCTACACTTTAAATGTTTTCCAGACCAAAGAACATATACTCTTCCAGTATTTTATAACAAAAACTATAAATACTTACAAAATATCATCATTTTCATTGCCTTTCATTAAATTCTTGGCACGAAGATCATCAATAAATCCCATTAATCGGGGATAAAAATTAGTGATGGTCTCTACTTCGTATTTCACATATTATTGCACACAAATTTGAAAGCTTCGATGACATTTTCTAATTTTGCTGACTTCATGTAACACTCAATTTCTTGATTTTTCCAGTATGTATCTGTTTTCCACGTACATTCCGTTCACCTTGAAAGTTAGCAAACCCTATCTCAGCAGACTACAATTTAATGTTTGAAAATTGGATGCTGTTAGTTGATAAACTACTTTCTCTGAAGATCAGATCACAGAATCAAATTAAGATAAATAGTTTCACAAACTGATTTCTTTAAACATTCTTTTACTATCAACATTGAAACCTTGGGAACATTTCGGGTAGCTGTGGGGTTTGAACCCGTAGCCCTCCCCCCCCCCCTCCCTCACTATATTATCTTACAGACTACGCCAGTTGAGCCAATCAAGGTAAGTATACCTTTCAGGATAAAGCCAGTTAACGTATCAACCCTGTCAAGGCTCATATTGTGTGCCTTTAAACTAGGGTTGTTTATATACTTAGTATTTCCTCACAACATAATCATAATTTAAAATCACAGCCATGTTTAACGTAGCTTCAAAAATAATTACATATTTTATTCAAACCACAACAAGAAAGATTGTTGATTTATGTTCAGCTTTTTAATTTTATTGGGGTTGTTAGAGATATTATGTCAAAAATGAAATTTGAACTGTGGTTTGAAAACCGCCTCGTGTTCGAATTAAACCTATACTTACTATGCTGATTATTTTTTATTCAAGGCAATTACAAATAGTCTAAATGCTAGTTACTATAATTCTGTGGAAGAAGTTTTTGTTTGGTGTGAGAAAAATGTAAATTTCAAAGTAAGGGAATTTCAATTTTATATTAAATCAATTATAAATGTATGTCTTCATTGCTTAAAATTACAAATATAATGGTAACAATAATTATATATTTTTATACGGTGGTTTTGAATAAACTTGGGAAATATTGGGGCCTCTAGGCCCTAGACCCTCTGTTTCGGAGCCCCTGGAGGTGTGAACTACTTTGTCCAGTGTGAGCTTTGTTCCTCTCTATACTTCTTCACTGTGCTCTTATCTTAAGGAACTGGAAAGTTCAAGGCCATTAGAACGTAAGCTCTCCATTCAACTCTATCCTGAAATACAGCCTCCTTCAAATACATTATCATATTATCCTCCCACAACGTCTCGGCCTAACAAGGTGTCTTGTATCTCCAGGTTTCACAATTAAATTATTGTGTACATACCACATAACCTCCACCTTATCCTGTGCTCCTTTATTGTTCTTAATATGTTTGGTTCCATGAAGTTCTTCATTATGTAACTTTCTCCATTCTCCTATCTGTTCCTCCCTCTTATTTCTGTCAATGTCTTCTCTTGATAGAGAGTGAGAGACCAAACTTAACATCAGATAGGACATTCTCTGTCTCATATTTCAAGACAACAACTTACAGACTACAGTCACTCTGGAGGTTTGTGACATTGTATCTCTGTCTAGCTTGTCAACAGTGACCCTGGAAGTTTGTGACATTGTATCTCTGTCTAGCTTGTCAACAGTGACCCTGGAGGTTTGTGACATTCTATCTCTGTGTAGCTTGTCAACAGTGACCCTGGAGGTTTGTGACATTGTATCTCTGTCTAGCTTGTCAACAGTCACCCTGGAGGTTTGTGACATTGTATCTCTGTCTAGCTTGTCAACAGTGACCCTGGAGGTTTGTGACATTGTATCTCTGTCTAGCTTGTCAACAGTGACCCTGGAGGTTTGTGACATTCTATCTCTGTGTAGATTGTCAACAGTGACCCTGGAGGTTTGTGACATTGTATCTCTGTGTAGCTTGTCAACAGTGACCATGGAGGTTTGTGACATTGTATCTCTGTCTAGCTTGTCAACAGTGACCCTGGAGGTTTGTGACATTGTATCTCTGTCTAGCTTGTCAACAGTGACCCTGGAGGTTTGTGACATTGTATCTCTGTGTAGCTTGTCAACAGTGACCCTGGAGGTTTGTGACATTGTATCTCTGTCTAGCTTGTCAACAGTCACCCTGAAGGTTTGTGACATTGTATCTCTGTCTAGCTTGTCAACAGTGACCCTGGAGGTTTGTGACATTGTATCTCTGTGTCGCTTGTCAACAGTGACCCTGGAGGTTTGTGACATTGTATCTCTGTCTAGCTTGTCAACAGTCACCCTGGAGGTCTCTGGTTGAAGAATATTCCATCAGAATATTTAAGAGTCTATAAGGAGAGTGTACCAGAAGGATGGAAGGACGCTGTCTGCAAGTGTCCTCTGCTGTTCAAAGAAGAGATTTCAGATCACATGACTATTGTCATCTTCTCTGACAAAATATGGACACCATCGGTAAGAATGTAACAGTGCACATCAAGTGAAGCTGGTTCATCCACTAAATAGCATATATTTATAATTCTTATCTCATTTAACAAATCTACTAGTTGATGCATCAGTGAAAAGGAACCAACATATAATAATTGTTGTATTACAACCACTGCTCATTTTACATTCTTGGTGGGGTAAGACTATCAAAATGATAATTCTTTAAAATATGAATCCGAACACAAATCCCAACTCACAAAGTGAAAACATTCATTTCCTGATATCCTTAAATTATGTCATTTTATAAATGCTAATAACCAACAAGTTTAACGTTGACATGTAGGCCTATGAGTGTGTTTTGTTATATCAACTGTTTGTATTGGCAAAATGATGGTCAGCTAAAGGGGTATCGAACACTACATATCACAAAATAATGTTATCCAACAATATTTGTTACAGAACTAAAAGTTTTGTTTTGTTGCCAGCTCGCTCCTGCATCGGCCGACAAGAAAAGTGCAACCGTGAAGTTGCCCAAAGGTCCCACTTGGAATGTCCATGTCACACTGGTTCTGACAGCGTCACGAATATACGTCAATCTCATTGGCGAGGACTTGTCTGTGAGTTTACTATGATGATAGCCCCACTATCTCCATCCAGATCAGCATCTGGTTGAGCTGCACATCATGATGTACAAGGTTCTAGCTCACAACTGATGGTTCTAGGACGAGCTGGTTGAGCTGCACATCATGATGGATAACTTCTACAAGCGCAGCAAAGTGCCCCCGGTCCGCTCACCCCAAGAAGGGAACTTCTATGCAGCGCCGATCAACAGCGAGTGGCACAGAGTGTGTCTGAAGAAGGTGACCGGTCCCATGAGAGGGATCTTACAACTGATTGACACGGGTGGAGAGGTGGAGGGCGAGCTGAACATGATCTGGGAGCTGAAACCAATATTCGCCTCTTTACCACCCCAGGTGAGACAATCTGTTATACTTACAACTGATTGACACGGGTGGAGAGGTGAAGGGCGAGCTGAACATGATTTGGGAGCTGAAACCAATATTGACCTCTTTACCACCCCAGGTGAGACAATCTGTTATACTTACAACATTGATGGATTACAATAAGATTAGTCTCATTTAGTTGAGTCCATGAATTTGGGATATCCTCAAGGACTCATATATTTGAGGATTCGCTGATCGTGTTTGGAACATGAGCTCTGATTGAGTGTTTGTCTTGGTTTGAGGCTGTTTTGTGCAGGTTGGCAGGACTGGAAGGATTCGCAGAGGACATGAGTCTAAAGGAGCATATCTCTGCCAGAATTACCAAAAAGCAGTTTGTGGCAGTTGTTTTGTCGAGAACTCCATGTGTCACTGTCATGTTGTACGACACCAGCAAGGAGGAAATTATCAACATCAACATCAACATGGCCAAGAGTATTAGTGATACTGCGCGATTCCCGAAACTGCAGGTAAGTTAATCTGACAAACAACAACACTCTTCCACTGTGTGAACTGTGTTCCTCTCCATATCTTCTGTACATTCTTACAACGAGTTAAGTTATTTCTAATTTGCCAACTTGTGTACTCACAGTCACGTATCTAGAACCTGCTTCATTGGTTGGATTGCCTCGAGCAGTCGTAACGAACTTGTTTGGTCAAGGGGACCACGTTGAACATTGAAAACTCTGACTGGCCAAATTATAAAATAAGCTATCTGTATTGTTACTATCTCAAGTAAAACAAATCCCGACTTTCCTATCATTACAAAAAGAAAATAGCAGGACCCTTTTTTAAAACAATAATACTAACGCTATATTTATATCAAATATTTGAAACCTTTAATCTTTAACAATGCGGTAAATGTCGGGCTCTAAATACTATGCTAGAGTTGTTTTTATAATCTCTGACCCATGTGTGTCGCTCATGTGTGTGGTTCCTTCTCATGTGAGCTAACACCTGCCAACATATGCATACTCCGGGGACGAAACTCAACAATGTTGGGGAATCGATCCATGTCAAAGAAAGACATTTGGCACATCAACCTTCAGTGCCAGAACTCGTTAACTGTGCCATATCCCAAAATGTTTCTCCACGTTTATAAAAATAAGAATAACCCGGCAGAATCGTATTGGATGATGATTCATCTTCAGGTCCGTGGCCCGCGAACCAAGGCAGTGTGAATGTTTCAGGTTGGTGTTCGGCAGACAGCGTATGTGTCCCATGTGTGTCCTAAAGACGGTACACTCTACCTGACTCTGGAACACAAGAAATACATCCATTACATGAACATCATGTTCAACTATCTGATGACCACAGACAATGAACGGCCGAATATCGTGCGGCCCAGTTTCCCCGTGGACCAGGGCAAGATGTACCTGGTCTCTGAGTCAGAGGGCTCCTCCTGGTTGAGAGCCAAGGCCAAGAGGAGCTCTCAAGTGAGTACACTAGCACTAATGTTTATAATAACAACACTAATTGTTGATAGTCATGGGTATCCTAGAAATATGTCTTATTTCATTTATTAATTATAGGATAAGTTCATCAAAAGCTTCCATTAATAGTTTCTTATGAATTACTGTTTTTATAACCAAGGAGATTGCTAATAAAGAATATAGGGATTACAAGGAAGAAGAAAGAAAGAAGATGTAATTTTCGTGCATTGGATTATTACCACATTTATACTTTTTTTCTAGTTGGACTTTTCTTCATTAAATCTGCACTTGTTAGTTTATTTTTTCTTTATTTAATGGATTACTGTGAATAATTTCTCTTTACAACACTAATCAAGTGGACTGAGAATGTAAATACCTACAAGAGTATTATTTTCTCCCGGCGTTGTGGCAACATGCGTTCCAACTTTCACACTGTAGTGTTGTGGCAACATGCGTTCTAACTTTCACACTGTTGTGTTGTGGAATAAGTTTAAACATAACTTAGTAACTTTAAGGGATCGTTCTTACCTAAGGGTCTATCATTGTTCACCAACTTCATCTTCCTCCCTTTGTTTGTTTCACTCCTTCCTGATGAGTTCTGATAAAATGAAACCTAAGTCCAGGGATTGGGCCGATAGATTATCTTATCCAGTGGCGGCAGTTTAAAGTTTGATCATTGTAACAGCCAGATTGTGTTAGTGCCTATTCCTTGTTCCTATACCCTCGTCCATATATAACAAAATTTACCTCAAAAAGGGAAAAGAGGTTTTACTTAAAGAGATAATATACTATAATTTTCAATATTGTAGTTCTGCGAAATTTCGAATTAGTTTGACATCACTTGCACTTTTAAATATGCTTGATCTCACAAATGTATCTTAAGTGGGTATATTGTGTGTAGTATAAAACAACCTCTTGGATCCATACTAATACTAGTCACTAGCGATAGCTCGTCACTTGTAACGTTTTACTGCAAGTTGTGTATCACATTGAGTGTTATTTACAGTCGAAGGTGGAAGTGCAGTGTATAGACTACGGTAAACACGTCATTGTGCATCCAATGCAACTGGTGGTGTTGGACAACCTGTCTCCCGCACTAGTGAACATTCCTTCACAGGTACACCAACTTTATCAATTTATAGTTTAACACGTCATATTGTTAATTTATTATATAGGTGTTGAAAATGCTTGGAGAGTTCTGGTAATTATTAGGGAACTGCGAGGAGTATTCGGATTTTCGAGTAGAGCTCTAAGTAGATAGTCGAGCTCGAGATTGGGATCCACAAATAAGCTTAGTGCAAAACAGTATCAAGTTCAGCTTAATGGATAAGAGGTTTATGTACATACATCTTAAAAATCATTAATGCTCTAATTTACCTCTCTGGCAGGAGGGCAGCACCAAGCCAACATCTATGCTCCCCACGGGTAGAGAATTAAAAGAGGGGGGAGGGGGATGTTTACATATTAACAATTACACATCTATAAAGCCAAACCTATTTTACCAAGTGATTAGGAATGTTGAATTAATTAATGTTTCTGGTAATATTAGAGTATATTTAAAAATTAATTCTATAATAATGGGTTGATTTTTTTTAACTATTTAAAAATGATTGATCAAACATTCAAGATATTTTATTTGTTAATTATGGCTCTGTCTGCATCTGAATATCATATTGATTAAATTGAAAAATGATACCTGGACATTAGAATCGAAATCCAGCCAAACTAATTAAGCCAAAGGTCCCATGAGGTCGGGTTTTTACACCCCAGGTCATGCTGTTCATGTATAGCAAGCAAATCATTGTGCCAACTATTGAAAAAAGATTCAATATCACAATGTTTATTTATTAAGCTAATTAAGTATAGTTTAAGTAAAATTACATAGAAAATATATAAAATTAATTGTAAAATAATAGCTAGTATACGTAACAAGCTTTAACTTATATACTAATTAAATACATTGAGTTATGTTTAGGTATTCTAGTCACATGTATTATCATGTATTTGGCAAACACATTTTACCACTCTTTCAAATTCAGGCATTTCAGCACTGGTAGAGTGAGGAAGGGGGGGGAGGGGCGGTAGGGCGTGTGACAAGGCTGCTTAAACCGTAGTTGACGGTAGCTCTTGTTTTTCTTTAGTAGAAAGGATTTATGAAGTTTTAATAGTGTTATTTTAGTTTTTTGTTTTACATTAATGACTTAGTCATTGTGATTTTATATAATTATACATCAAATAATCCCAAAAGTCAGGAGTGTAATTTCACCATTTCAAGATGATTTAGAAGGAAAAGGTAAAATAAAATATATTTTCATAAAATTTATCTAATCAGTGGCGCACCCAGCCATTTACTTTGGGGAAGGCATTCAATCAAGGCTGTAGCAAGAATGAAATTTTGAAGGAGAGAGTGGGTTTTGGGTTGCACAGCCCCCTAATACCTGAAGGCCGAGAATATTTATGAATATTAAACGCTTTTAAAAATTATTTGGAATAGTTTTATAGTAATTAAGAGATTTAAATATTGCAAGTGATATCGATGCTATAATTTGCGTGTTTTTTTAAAATTGTTAATTTTGTGTAAGTTAAACCTTTTTAATATTAGGCTTAAGTCAAAAGCCTGGTCTTAAAATGTAGCCTATACATTCGACACATCTTCAATGCTAAATATTTTAGTTATACTTCATATTATTTAAATTTATATTAAAATTATTTGTGGTGTTGGGAAGGGGTGAATACCCTGTTGCCCCTCTCCCCCTTGGGTGCATCACTGCTTACAGCAAAAGATCTGTGTAAATATCTTAGCAATAAACCAATAACGTAGTGATAAAGTATTAATAGTCCTAGATAATCTCCCCTATGTTAGTCAGAGTTTACGCATCTAAATAGCTTCTGGAGCATAAATTCTCAAGTTGGGAGACTCGTTTGTTTCCAAGCAGTATTGTGTGATATAAGTTAGGTTTTAAGAAATAGTTTTAATTGAAACGTGAGTTGGACAATCCACCTGATTCCCTCCCATCAAGATCTGATGGACGCTTGGTACCACTTCAGTTTACTCTTATTATGATTGTTTGCTTTGAGTATTGCTAACTGTGTGCTTTTAATTACAATAGGCTTATTGAATAGGATCTGTCTCTCTTTTGCATTCAGAAATGTAGCCGTACCACTCTTAGCCCCGACATTAATATTCACTTAAATTTCTAACCGAGTAGATATCATTACAATTTGAGGACCGCCTTTGTGGTCTAGTGGTCAGAGGTTCTGGCTACGGAACCAGAGGACCCGGGTTTGATTCCCAGCGCTTCCAGATTTTCTTAAAAGTCTTTCCAGATTATCTGAGAAGCAGAACCACTTTTCTATAGGCACACATATTCTAATATTTCCCTTGGAATAATCCCTTGACGTTCTTGGACAACGATGGTTGAGGGTCCTCGGCCCCCAAATCTCCCCTGAAACTTTTAGAGTACAGATACCTATCAATTTCTCAGGATACACCACTGACAAGCAGACAATAATTGAAATCGATATAAAAACTAGGGCTCAATTAAACGTACGTGTTTGAGAATCGTAGCCCATACCATCGTACCTGTTTGAATTGATGATTAAATACAACCTGAAATAAAACCAACATAAGTGTGTGTTACATACCACTGCATTGGACCGGGACCGGTGTTGGAGGAATAACAGGGGCGAGGGTGTTGGAAGAATAACAGGGCGAGGTTGTTGAAAGATTAACAGGCGAACACTGGTCTTCTTTTAACTCCGTCCTACGCGACACTCAACAGCTGACTGCTCAGAGAGGGTTGGGTTCAAGCCCGTTTGGGCGCATGTGACGTCACCCTGCTCTACAACGATCTACGCCTTTGAAGAACATTCTGGAAGACTACCCCTCCCTGCTCCCCTAGCGTGTAGATTCAGCTCGAATATAACACCTAGCTCACAGACCTGGATACTTCACTTCACATTGGGACTTCACATTTGGACTCCGCATTAGTGGGTCAGCGAGAGACGGCTCCTGTCAAACCTTCATAAGAATAGCTCGCCAGTTCACAGACCTGGCCAGGATGGTTCGGTCGGACTCGCCAGCAAAGTCTGGGAGACGTAACTGTATCGACCAATGTTCACCAGAGAGTTGTGAACACGATAATTAGTTGTGTAGGTTTTTACATGTCTTAAGTTGGTTGTAGTCCTCGTACACATCTATGAGATATTACATCACAAAGTTAGAGGCTTACATGATGTATCTGTAAGGCTATTTAATTTAAAGTCATGTCGACAATAAGATGTGGTATCGTTGTTTAAGGTTTCCATATGACTCGTGGCTTCTGCTCTAGCACCTCACAGTAAGAAGTGGCTTGATGTCTCGGTTAGTTTATTTAATTTTAAGCCAGCGACAAGTTGAATCATTGTTGTATCACGGAGTAAGTTCCCTACATGGCCCATATGGCCTGTAGTTTAATTGGAGTGAATTTCACTCCCAAGCCAGTATGATCATGTATCGGTCAACGGCTCAGCCTAGCGAAAAAAGTTCAAGTTTGGTTGATCAAGGCCTAATGTCTAAACCTAATTAGGTAATTAGGACTAGTATATTTGGTATTTATATTTGTTTAGTACACTAGTTGGGGTGTGCAACTTGTGGATATGCCTCAGCCCTTCTGGCATGGCCCGCGTATAAACTTAGTGCTCGTTTCCAGCCCCACTCAGGCGCTGTTGGAGAGATTTTCTGAGCTTCACTCATCTGTAATAATGTACTCTATTGTTGCTTATAGGCTTAGTTTTAATAATTCTGGCTGTTCTGATTTGTAACAATCCAACTGTCCAGTGTCTGGGCCTTGAAGCCAAAGTGACCGCTTTCCCTAGCTACTGACCTTAGGTCTGATTTCTGACACTAGTGACTGTGCCATGTTGCTACTCATAGTAGCTAGCTACACTAGCTCGAATAGCACTCACTTCTTAAATTAGGATTGTTCATTGTTATTGTTGTAACTCGACTAGTTTGTTTTAGTTCATATATGTTATGGCTGGTTCCTTGCCTCGCCTTAGGTAGTTAGTTGCAACAAACTTCCTTTGTCGACATGTTGTATTAGCTATCCAGGTCCGTCTGATCGAGGTTTAGTTGATTATTAATCTTTCGTTTTAGAAATAATCTAGAACTAATTTAGGGAAGGAGTGTTTTTGAATACTTCCGACCCTGGTTGGTGGTCTAAGCGATGTAAGGGTTTATATAGCCAGATACTCATCTGTAGCAGCTCTAGGACCTAACTCTATTTGTTATTTCACTTAGTTGATCATAGCAAATTAACTAGTGTCAGGAATTAGATTGAAAGTTGGGAATGTCTAAAACATTGCTTGTATTTGTTGTGAAGGTTATTACTAATTAAACTTTATGTTGACTTGCATATTCTCTTATTCTTTGACACTTTATGATCTATCCTATTCTCTTGTTTTGTAGCCTTGATACGACACTTTTACTGATGAGTAGAAACGTCGCTTCACATCAGACAATTATATTACATACATACCTAACCACGCCATTCACTACGGGGTCGGCAATAAACTGTGAATATAACTCAGAAAACAACTCCGTACTTAATCCATCCTCTCCACACTTACCTATCCTTGCATACTCCCTTCACTTCAACAACATCCATACACCGAGTCATACACGGTATTTTATTCTTAAAACTCTTTAAGTTTCTATTTTTCACACATTTATCTACAACATTTAGACACGTCTTACATGGCCTACCTCTTCCTTTTGATCCATACACGTCAACTTAATATATTTACTTCGTCACTCGATTCATACTCATTCTCTCAACATAACCAAACCAATGTAAGACACTTATTTCACATTGACCTGTTGGATTCCCTTTCAAACCGCACTCCTACGCCACCCACTCATTACTGACTTTGTCCATACTAGTTTTTACACATACATTTCTTAGATATCGCATTCCAACCACATTCACCTTGCTCTTGTGTTTCTCCTGATAGACCCACGCTTCACATCCATAAAACAATGTTGGCGTTAACACACTTTTATATACTGCCATCTTTTTCTCTTTTGATATTACTTAATTCTTTACAATAGTCCACATACATCCAATTACTCTCCGAGATGCATTCACCTGTTTATTGATTTCACCATCTATCCTTCACTTATTACAGAAAACTCTGCCCAGATACACAAAATCACTCACTTGTTCTAACAGTTTTCCATTTATACTAATTTGACCATCATTTCCCGATCCGTCCTTGTCAAAAACCATCGCCTTAGTTTTAGATAAATTTATATAAAGATCCATTCTGTCTGTCCCCACATTCAAACGATTTAATGCATTCTGCAAGTCCCTTTCATTCTCAGTCATTAATACGGCATCATCTGCATATAACAGCACTCTAACATTCACATTGTCTATTTGTACACCAACCACGTCCTCTCAAGCATCCCTCATACACTTATCCATGAAAACACTAAACAGCCATAGGAACATAACAAAACCTTGTCTAACACCCTCTTCAATGCCAAATAATTCGCTCAAAGCTCCATACACCCTAACGCACGCTTTACTTCTATCATACACGACTACCATTGCATTTACTAACCATGCATCCACACAATACCCTCTTAGAACATTCTATAACATACTCCTATTCACCCGATCGTACTTTTTCTCTAGATCAACAAATGCACAATAAACTTTCTTCCTTACTGCCATATATTTCTCAATCACTTGTTGCAATGCAAACATCTGGTTCAGGTAAGCTCTACCTGACATGAAACCATATTGCACCCCAAATCTTGCCCACAGTTTTTTCATGCACCCTCTCAATTAAAACTCTTCCAAAAACCTTGCCTGGAATACTCTATAAACTAATTACCCTATAATTCTTACATTCACTTATAATGCCATTTCCTTTATGCAAAGTAACATTGACAGCATTCTTTCAGTCATTAGGAACGTTCAAAATCCCAGCACACACATTGAACAACTTACACAATTTGGCAAGTAATACCGCGCTCCCATAGTTTAGAATCTCCCTTGTAATCCCATCTACATTCTACACCCTCAACTTTGCCATTCTTTCATATTTTCATAGGTTTAAACACCCCAGTATCGTTAGTTCTTTCACTCCTTATAGCATTTTTCCTATTTTCTCTTACTTTCTCCATATTTTCGCCATAAAATTGCTCAAAATACTACCTCCATCGCTCTCATATACTGTTTTTTTAAATCCCAGTTCAGCTCACCACGTTCATTCTGAATGTCATAGGTCTATCCTTGCACTCTTTGTTTCGTTCGCTTTACCTACTTCCATAATATCATCTTATTTCCTTAAAAATCATTCTTCATTCTTTCTCCTTTTAATCACATTTGCTCCTTATTTTAGTTTACTACTTTCTTTGCATTAAATTTATCTTTTTATCGTTGTATATGTCCCACAAACTCTCATGTTTTGCTTCACTCTTCACAGCAATTATTCATCTGTATGCTTCTTTCTTTTCTCTCACAGTTTCTTTCACCTGTTCATTTCAGCATGCCTTTCTTTTTAAGTTTACCACCACCGCGGATCCACTCACAACTTTCGCGCACTCAACTACAGCCTCTTTTATTCTTTTCCAAGCACTTTACATGTCATTAGCCTTTATTTCGACATTCTATTCATGCTCTTATATTGTGCTTTCACACTTTTACCCTGCATTTTTATCCACTTTAACTCTTAATTGCTTAATACTCTTGCGCTGCTTCCTCAGAAAATTCCTACCTAGTTCAACTACTAAAATCACTAGGAAATGATTCATTCCAAATTTAGCTTTACGCACAACCCTGTAATTATTTTCTAAACTTCTCAGTCTCTCATCATACACCACAAAATCAATCATTGTTCTCAAATTGACCCTTTGCCATGTATAAAAGTGAATATCTTTATGCCTGGACCATGTGTTTGATAAAAACAAACATTTTTCTAAACACAGACTCGCTAATTCATTACCATTATCATACCCTTCCATAACCATATCTTTCTAACACTCTTTCTAAATTATCTCTTTGGGTGCCCACCCATCCATTCATATCTCCTAACAATATCATTCTTTCACCCGGTTCAAATTCATTTAAGACTTAAATGAGCTCATTCCAAAACTCCATTCTCACATTCTCGCCTTCACCCTCCACCGGAGCATAACCAGCAACTAACATAATTCTACGAATACCTATGTTCATAGTATCCATATAAGTCTATATGACACCAACTCATACCTTCTCACAAAGAGTTTAGTTGTTGGGCTATTCCCTGACTTGCCCTTACCTACTTATCCACAGCTGACCACAGTGCCAGGCTACCCTCACTCGTCATCAAAACATCTTTCCGCTTGGTTTCACATGCACACAGAATATCAATTTTTCTTCCAATCAGTTCCTCTAACAGTTCATTCTCTTTACCACACACTTTTCTCACATTTCACGTTCCAATAGTTCGTATTCTCACCAGTTTGTCAAACGATGGGCCCTTCAATTTTAACCTCAGCTGCCCATCATAAATTTTGTCATCCAAGTCAATTCTTTCACAGTTTTTTGTAGTGATTTTAAATAAAGTAGACCAGGCTACTAGCCTTGATCGTGCCTGCACCCACGAAAGAATTCCCTGCTTACAGTAATGTTGCTGTACCGATCGATGTTGGCACATTTTAACCAGTGTACCACAAGTAGAAGTGAATTAGTCTTACCCTTAGCACTGTTCCTACAAACCATATTCCTACTATAGAGACTGGCCAGTGTACCACAATTACAAGTGTTACTCAGTCTTACCCTGAGCACTGTTCCTACAAACCATGTCACTACTATAGAGACTGGCCAGTGTACCACAATTACAAGTGTTACTCAGTCTTACCCTGAGCACTGTTCCTACAAACCATATCCCTACTATAGAGACTGGCCAGTGTACCACAATTACAAGTGTTACTCAGTCTTACCCTGAGCACTGTTCCTACAAACCATATCACTACTATAGAGACTGGCCAGTGTACTGTTGTCCGTGTCTCTACCACTAGGAGGTAAGATGATGCACTGACACATCAGAACATCCATCTCTAACAATATTAAATGCATATTTAAGTCTTAAAACTACTCATTACCCTATTAGCTATTAACTACAGTAATTGAAGTGTATATTTTGATGCAATTATGCATTAAATCCATACCTGCCAATAAATGTTAGGGTTCTGCAGCTTTCAGCATGGTTTGTACCTGTGCTAATGACATAGTGACTGGTTTCTACATCTTTCAGCAGGGTTTGCACCGGTGCTAGTGACATTTCGACTAGTTTCTACACCTTTCAGCATGGTTTGTACCGGTACTAGTGACATCTCGACTGCTTTCTACAGCTTTCAGCGTGGTTTGTTACTGTTACTCTAGAACTGTTGTCCTTGTTTAGGCTGTACAGGTGAAGCTGTCGTTGGTGGAGATGACTCACGAGACTGCTGGACTCTTGAAAGAGATGGTGGAGAATCACTATTTGGTGGTGGAGATGGTGGATGCTGGTGGAGATGGTATCCCTGTGGTTAATATGTACTACAAGCCTCAGAACAAGACTGACAACTTGAGATGCATCAACACACTGCTTCAAGGAGGGTGAGACAATGTCACCAACTGGTGTAATATCTACATCGATATATGAACACTCAAACATACATGTTCTCATCACCCAGTTGTGATTCCTTGTTAAACTGCTATTACTTCCCAAGCAGGTATTACAATGATTGTAACAGTAGTAATGTTGTTTCTCTGTTACAGGGCTGTCACTAGCAACTTGAGCGCATCTCCCAACAGAATGCCCTTCACTCTGACCAGAAAACCTGGAATGAGCGATGAGCAGTTCTCTACACTTTGCACTCTGATCACTCAGATGTATGAGAGCTACTCTGTGCCACTAGGTGTGTCTGTCACAACACACTCAGACGTGGGTGTGTCACTGAACACGGCTGCTATGGAGAACCTAACACTGGACAACAGACCAAACAAGTCCACAACGGCTCAAAATCTGGGAAATGTTCTGTTAAATTCCATCTTGTCGTCTAAAAGTGTCCAGGATCCATTTTTGCGCAAAGAGACCATAAATACTGCAGTTAAAACACAAGGTATTAATCTAAACGTTCTAACCAGATCTATTTCAGGTTGTGTGTGCTAAGAACCAACCGGATATTTCATCATTTATTCTAAAGCTGTACCAGAAGCTGTTATTTTTCAGATTGTTATATTAATTTTATCTACGTTCACTGTTCTATAGTAGTGGTATATTCTTAAGACTTAATGCACTCCAACCCTATCTATCGGATAGTACCAGAAATAGCACATCTGGAAAGCTGAACTCATCTGCTCTCACTTTAAACGGTAGAAGGCGGAGTACGTTATGCCAAGTCATGGCACTAGAAGGCTGGCGCACCAACACGGAAACAAATTGGCAGGATTGAAGGTGGTCGTAACGACGCGAAGCGAATCGCGGTAGTTGAAGGAAGGTTACCAGTGTATGCAGTTATGTGTCTCTTGAGTTTGTTTTAGTGTACACGTTCATTACATTATTAGTAAAGTGTAGACTAAGTTTGTAGCTATGTGTACTTCGTCTGAAGAAGAAATATTGTTGTTACTTGGTGTAGTTGAAGATGAACATAAAATAACGAAGCAATAGGTGCAGGACATTAATAAAGAAAGACTGTCACACGGAGAATATTTACTCACCAGATACCTTTAATTCCTTCCCGATCTCTTTCCGTATCCGGTTCTTCTTCTTGACGTCCTTGCAGTCTTTATGACTTAAATCGTAAAGCACAGGGTAAGTGTACGCAAGTTCTAGCAACTGCTCTGTGATAGACCGATGATAATACAACACACACAAACAGCACAGCCTTTTGTAACCAGAGCGACCAGAGGGCAGCGAGCCAGCTAGTAAATACGTGGTAGTTGTTCGCCCCGGTCAGGTAGGCCGCACAGACACATGCACAGAAAGAGGTTTCGGCAAGACATTGTTTATTGAAACGATTTTAGAAAATTGAGTTGAGCCTGATCGCACGAATATACTGCTGTCCAAGTACGATTCTTTATTTTAACTGTCAAAAGTAAACCGCCTCTCTTTTATCAATTTCAGCTTAGTGCTATAAAATAGCGGTAAATTGTTTAAAATTGTACCCTAATGGATCATTATTGTATTCTAGTCATTCAGAAACCCATGAAAAAAGTTCGATAATGGGCCTGACAAGAAACACTTTACTATTAAATTAATTCAGTTCGGCTGCAATATTTTCCAATAGATCATCTTTCAGTTTCGTCCTCATGTGGTCTGGATTGCCTGTAACGTACAACACCTGATTAGATGTTCCATCGCAATATTGCACTTTGTGGACGAACCTAGGTGAGGACACAGGAAAACTGTCCCACTGCTACAACCAGACTGTGCCTGTGCTCTCCTAAAAACTAACTTGTTGACAGACTAAGTACAACTCTAATGTAGAGATGTGTCGAATGCGTGGAGTACATTCCAAAACAAAGCGCACAGCTTGTATCTAGAGATACCATCATTCCGTGAGACATGTTTCTCACAGCTTATTACTAGAACACTAAAATGACAAAACATATTTAAACTGCATTGTAGTCTTTTCGAATCTATAATTCATAAGGATATTAAAATGAAATAATTGTATATTATTGCAATATTGTAATTTAACTAGTTGACCTTTTAAATATGAATAATAGTTTATGTTGGTAATTTAAATGTCAATTAACAGAATGAAAACCATACACTCCGTATCTGTTCATAGTAGTAGATCTCACTGTTCTTTGCTATTGTTGTCTGAAATTGAGAGAAAAAATGGTATTGAACAATAATTTTCCTTTCTATGATCCAATAATCAATAAAATATCCCAGTTTGCGAAATATATTTATATCAAAAATGTTAAAATTAGAAGTAACATGAGTGTTAGGACGAGATATGTTGTGATTAAAAGCAAATATTTAAAGAAAGATAAAAATTTGAGCCATTTTATATTCACAGCAATATAACACGTCAACTTGATTTAATTTGTTACAACTTTTAACCACTGACATTATTTTATTTGCTGTTTTATAGTGAAATACAAATTGTATTCAATAATTTTACTTTCCGTGAATTTGGGTACAGGTTTGGGTGGGTACAGATTATCATTTCATATAAAAAGTGTTGTTACAGCTTCCGTGGTGAAATAACACCTCCTCTAAATGGTCAGGTCCACAGAGCGGCTGCTGGGAATCTGAGCAACGTTAAAAATATTGTTTGTTCATGACAAATTGCGGTCGATCTCCTCACCATCTGTTGAGTGCCTCCTCTCTCTGTTGAGTGCCTAATCTCTCTGTTCACTGCCTCCTTGTGTTGTTTTAATCATGCTACCAGTTTCAGAGTATCATCACTGCCTCCTTGTGTTGTTATAATCATGCTACCAGTTTCAGAGTCTCATCACTGCCTCCTTGTGTTGTTTTAATCATGCTACCAGTTTCAGAGTCTCATCACTGCCTCCTTGTGTTGTTTTAATCATGATAGCAGTTTCAGAGTCTCATCACTGCCTCCTTGTGTTGTTTTAATCATACTACCAGTTTCAGAGTCTCATCACTGCCTTCTTGTGTTGTTTTAATCATGCTACCAGTTTCAGAGTCTCATCACTGCCTTCTTGTGTTGTTTTAATCATGCTACCAGTTTCAGAGTCTCATCACTGCCTCCTTGTGTTGTTTTAATCATACTACTAGTTTCAGAGTCTCATTACTGCCCCCTTGTGTTGTTTTAATCATGCTACCAGTTTCAGAGTCTCATCACTGCCTCCTTGTGTTGTTTTAATCATGCTACCAGTTTCAGAGT
>CABFWO010004852.1:27818-57292 GCA_902155825.1 Timema genevievae
ATATCAAATACAAACAGCACCAACCTTCCCCTCACCGTGTGATGTCACACAGCTCCCATATCAAATACAAACAGCACCAACCTTCCCCTCACCGTGTGATGTCACACAGCTCCCATATCAAATACAAACAGCACCAACTTTCCACTCACTGTGTGATGTCACACATCTCACATATCAAATACAAACAGCACCAACCTTCCACTCACTGCGTGATGTCACACATCTCACATATCAAATATAAACAGCACCAACCTTCCACTCACTGTGTGATGTCACACATCTCACATATCAAATATAAACAGCACCAACCTTCCACTCACTGTGTGATGTCACACATTTCCCATATCAAATACAAACAGCATCAACCTTCCACTCACTGTGTGATGTCACACATCTCCCGTTCGGGATAAGACCAGCTAATACAAGTTCAATCATATATATGTATATAGTTGTCAGGGGAGGGGGGAATCGTGGCACTGCAGCCGCACCCTCTCCTCCCAAAATCTAAATAAAAACTAATAACTATTATAAAAAGATAATAAAAATAAATTCTTAGTTAAAAATACAGTAATAATTAATTTCACTTTCACTTTCTTAACCGTGAATAATAAGATGTAATATACTCAGGAATTTCTCGAAACACGGAGATAAAAATATGTCAAAATTTCGTAAAAATAATATATTACATTTGACCCATGCTTGCATTCACCAATAATTAACATACTATTAATAACTTTTAATAGAAAATGTATTAGTTTTTATAAAAATGTATGTAAAATTAGTATATCTTCTATTAAGTCATACAAACGTGTGTGACGGTGGGTAAAGGTGAAACATTCCTAAACCAACAGGGAGTGGGCCAGGCAGAACTAATTAGGGATGGATTGTTGGTTCTTAGGAAGGTGTCTCTGGGTGGGGGATATCTGAGAAGAGGGTAGCAAGGATGGACTGTTGGCTCTTGGGAGGGTGTCTCTGGGTGGGGGATATCTGAGAAGAGGGTAGCAAGGATGGGCTGTTGGCTCTTAGGAGGGTGTCTCTGGGTGGGGGATATCTGAGAAGAGGGTAGCAAGGATGGACTGTTGGCTCTTAGGAGGGTGTCTCTGGGTGGGGGGACCCTGAGAAGAGGGTAGCAAGCCGGCGAAAGAGACAGTCGAGTGCCGGTGTTGGACTCGGACGCTAGAAGTATATCAATTATTAGTGAATGCAAACATGGGTCTACTTCAATATATTTATGTATGAAATTCTCTCGGTCAGATTCGTCCACCCCGCTCCCCCTGCTGTTTAATCTTGAGATGATGGTCATTATCGGACAATATTTGAAGAATGAGTGAGGCCCGCCCCCTCCCCTCCAAAAGAAAATTCTGGATACGGGCCTGGTAGTTGTAAGCTGCACTTAAATTGGAGACCATGTAGTGTCTCCACTAATTGAACTATCTTATAAATGTTATTTTACCGTTTACCATGGACCTAAAAGTGAGTTCTCAACATCCAAATCCTCACCCTCCTGAAGACATGCCCTTCTTTATCACTGGTTGACTCGGCCACGGCTTGTCTTTAGTAAGATGGTGCTCTGTGAAATACTCACTATCTACATTTAAACACTAAGTGAAATGTAAATATTGCTCACATTACCTAAACTGTGTGAGTTGATGTGTCACATGTTAGCCTGCTATGGTTCACATGAGCTCATGTTGTGTTGATGTGTGCAGGTACAAGCTCTCACATACAGACACAAACTGTGTGAGTTGATGTGTCGTATGTTAGCCTGCTATGGTTCACGACCAAAGCCAGAAGATTCCTCTCAACTGGATCTCAACACTGCAGCAAAAACCAAGGAGACTCTTGCTGCTTACCACGCTGGCCACTGGTACAGGTCAGTTGTGGTCGGCGCTGCACTAGTGTCAACACAAACATACAAACAACTTGTTTGTTATATTTACAAATTTCATCTCATTTGAAACATATTCGCTAGGTCTGATTACTAACCATGTTCCCAAAGGCAGTGGTGTAGCTAGAAACTTTGAATGGGAAGCTGGATATTTATATTTTATCTCTAATAAAAACTTCAAGGATAAAAATGTTGTCAGTGTTTTTACCAAGGGTTTCCTAATCCGGATCGAACACACTCCATCAGAAAATTAATATTTGACAAAAAAAAGGGTATATTTAAATATTCTGGCAAATATATTTGGAGAAGAAGTTAGAAATGAGATGATTTAATTATCTTACATATCCCAGAGAACATTTTCTCCTTCAAGTGTAGGCATTAGTTGCTACTACTGTAGTAGTGAGGGCAATCAAGTTACAGATGTATACAGTAGTTGTGGTGGTGTCTGTGCAGAGTGAATGTGAAGCAGTCAATGAACGATGAAGTGCTCAGTGTGTATTTCTGTGACTACGGCAATGTCGAGTTTGTAGTCAAGAGCAAGATCAGGACATTGCGTGACGAGTTTAAACTGCTGCCTTACCAGGCTGTCAGGGCCAGGATGTACAGTAAGTAGACACTATCAGGGACAAGATGTACAGTAAGTAGATACCGTCATGGACAATGTGTACAGTAAGTAGACACTGTCAGGGACAAGATGTACAGTAAGTTGTCTAGCCTCAAGGTCCTATGTTTGACTCCTATGTCCAGTTGCTGTTTTTGAACTAATTGACGCCAGAATTGAGTTTTTTTCAATATTCTGAATATCATGAATATATTTTCAGACCTTTCCTGTAAATCCGGTGAATGGTCACAGCATGACAAGGAGATCTTTAAGAGCCGGGTGGAGGAGCGGAGATTCAAGTGCAAGGTGCGCGGTATCTGTGCCGACCCTGTAGACTGCTCCCAGGTGATGCTGGAGGTGGAACTGAACGATACCTCGGTAAAAGAACATAGTTCAGTTCATGATCAACTGATGCAGCAACTGACAGACGCGAGATGATTAGTACTCGGACTTTCACGCCTCACATACAACATTTTTATAGATTATATTCCATTTCAGATGTACTTGTTTTTAGTTAAAATATATTTGTTGTATTCGTAACATATTTGCATTAATTAGGAGTTCACTGAACTGGTTTCAGTAAATTCAAACGATTACTTACCCGAGTTGATATTTATATAAATTTCCTATTGTATTATATAAATAATATACCAAAGATGATACTTTTTTTTAGTTTATAGCAATCCAGAAATGTTTTTATTTTCAATGTGGCTGTAACAAAGTTTAAATCAATATTCCGTTTGTTGTACTTCGGTTAGATATTCATAACTTTTTTCTAATTTTTAAAATATTTAATTTTGTGAAATAACTATCTACTCTCTGTATTTTGCTAGAAATATTACAGTAAATAGGATTTAAATTTTACTTCAACTTTTATATTTTACAACTTTCTGAGTGGTATTATTATTAGATAAAACTACCTTTTGTCATTTCCAAATGTTTCTATTAACTTTTCTTGTATCTTCTTCCAAATAAGTTGTATTATTTGTTGTTTTAATTAAAAATAATTTTCATTACCATCCATGTTGGATTGAAATGTTTACATTACCTACAGCTATGATGTCAATTTATTTATAAATTTAAACTAAATTTAACATAACATGGTTATCTTACAGTACCTCTCAAGATTACCAACTTAACTCACATTTCAAACTAAATGTAATATAACATGGTTATCTTACAGTACCTCTCAAGATTACCAACTTCGCTCACATTTCAAACTAAATGTAATATAACATGGTTATCTTACAGTACTTCTCAAGATTACCAAATTAGCTCACATTTCAAACTAAATGTAATATATCATGGTTATCTTACGTACCTCTCAAGATTACCAACTTAGCTCACATTTCAAACTAAATGTAATATAACATGGTTATCTTACGTACCTCTCAAGATTACCAACTTTGCTCACATTTCAAACTAAATGTAATATATATGGTTATCTTACGTACCTCTCAAGATTACCAACTTTGCTCACATTTCAAACTAAATGTAATATAACATGGTTATCTTACGTACCTCTCAAGATTACCAACTTAGCTCACATTTCAAACTAAATGTAATATAATATGGTTATCTTACAGTACCTCTCAAGATTACCAACTTAGCTCACATTTCAAACTAAATGTAATATAACATGGTTATCTTACGTACCTCTCAAGATTACCAACTTAACTCACATTTCAAACTAATATTGTTTTTAAAATATTTGGTGGCCGTTATAAGAATCAACAAGTTATTCCCTTTTTTTGTCATACATTTTCATAGGCAAATAATTTAAAATGGAAAATTGAAGGTATTTACTGAAAAACTTGATATTTTCCACTCCCCCGCCCTTCTCCAGTTGATAGCTAAGGGAGGAGGTAGTTCGAGTAAAATTTGACAAGGCTCACTAACTAAATTTTTTTACTTATGTATATTATTATATTACTTAAATTCTAACATTCAATGAATTGATTGATCGATCAATCATATATAATATTTGACAAGGACAAAAACTTACATTCTACTTAGATTACAACTATACAAGATTGTAGACAATAAACATACAACATATGGCTATACAACCTTAGGTTAACCTATGTAAGCACATGTTTTAATATGGTAACTGTCTTAAACGTGCACGCCCTCATTTTAACATATTAATGCTTATAGACAAGTGTACAATTTACTAACATGATAGTGTATATAGTAATTTTTGTTAGAGGAAAATTATTGTTCCAAGTTCTCGCAATAATTTTACTCCAGTAAAAATGTATCCCTCGAGAAACAGTAAGTAACCCCAGATGGTTGCAAAAAAAAAAGGGGGGGGATCGCATTACGTGAGTTGGCAGAGTTTTAATTGACTCCCATGAGCTTTCCTTGTTGGGAGGCCTGTCTCAGGGTCCTTCAGCTGAACCGTGACTGGGGTCAGAAAACGTTCAATTACACTGAGAAACACAAATTTCGTTGATTTAGATCTGACACTTGTTTCTGACTAACTTTTGGCATCTGAATCCAAAAATGACCCCAGTTTTTGTCTATCACGTCAACTTTTTAAGCTACAGGAACAGGATACCCTCTCTTTGTACCAAAAGTCATACAAAGGAAAATAAAGGGAAAAAATTACCAAATATACTGTTCACAGAGATTAATTTTATTCATACAAAGGCTATATATATAGTAACTCTAAGTCAAATTCAAACGGCAAACATACATATTAAGGTAAACATTTTCGCCTATAGCTTTTCCTGGAGTGTTCAATCTGTGGACAATCTCACCTGATGCTCCAACAATAGTCGGCCATTATTTGTACATCACATCTACCCTGATACCATGCCTTCATGATCTTCAAATCTTGGTGGAATCGCTCATCCTGCTCATCACTGACTGCACCAAAATTTTTCGGGAGGTCAGCAAGATGGCTATGCATAAAATGCACCTTGATGATCATGTTGCAATCAAGCATTTTGAAGCTTTCCAAGAGTTGCTGGACAATTTCGGTGTAACTCTGTGCTCGTGTATTTCCAAGAAAGTCTTTGACGAGGTTTTTGAATGCTAACCAAGCATTCTTTTGAAAACAGACAACCATGTTTACAGAGAGTGGGGAGGATAGGCGGGATAAAGGAAGGAAGAGACGGAGTGGGGACTCTGCCGGTCATCCGCAGAACTAGAGACATCAAGGATGTCTCTAGCGGAGGAAGCAGCAACTAGCGCGCTGGCTTGTATTCATTTATTTTTTCTCGGGCGTGGCTTCCTTCTCGAGCCGGCAGTAGAATAACGGCTCCGCTAGTCTATGGGATTGTGTGTTGGAGAGTGATCAGTCATCAGTGCTCATGACGCCAGAGTTTGAATCCGACGGGGCCGAAGGCGTTTACCCCATTTGTTTGTAGTTGTTATATGTAACTCGTTACAGACCTAGGGGTTTTTAGAGATCTATTTATAGAGTACTGAGGAGGCGTGGACACTACTCACTTCTACTTGAAATATATTTTTATAAAACCAATAGCTTTCGAGCTGTAAGCAAATATATATATATATATTTAAATGGAGGTGTGGGAAATGGGTAGTTGATTGTTAAGCTCTTTGGTGAACAGTGATGTTACTTCTTCCTAAAAAGGTTTCTCATCATCATCATCATCATCAGGTCATCAATCTTGCTATTGGTTACCTGCAGTCTATCCTGGGGCAAATGTTTCACATCTTTGTACCTTTTTCTGCCGACATCGTCTGCTATCTGATTCATGTTCTCCAATCTTAGTCTCTCTCTTGAACTTCTTCCTTCAACATCTCCTTTTATAGCTATTTTCATCTAGCCACCTGGTCCCAGTAAATGTCCTACAATGTTAACTTTTCTTTGCCGTCTACTTGATAACATCTCCATGATATTTGTAGCACCTCGTGTCACAGGTTTCTAAGAGTTTCCTTGTTACCATCTCCGTGATATTTGTAGCACCTCGAGTCCCAGGTTTCTAAGAATTTCCAAATATATATTTCTATAACAGTGTAGGTGCACTATTTCATTTATGCGGTTAGATGGAATATGATGCTCTTTTATCCATTATGTTTCTGCAAGTGTATATTACTTTGTTTCACATTTATTTAGAGTTTCAAGTAAATGTTTCCATTATTAGGTAGAGGATCTATCAAGTTTGTGCAGGCACCGCAACATTTATTTTATTTACATTCACTAAATGCGACATTAAGTTTTGTTTGATAATACAAGTATGAGCAGTTTTAACTATCGACATGATCCAGTTGTAATATTGACTCTCAATATTTCCAAGATTGTGTGTTTCTTTGAACAATCGTATCAATGTATAGCGGACATTCAAGAGGTTGATAAGATATATATCAACTATTCATTTTACCAAGACTACACGATCTTGTCACCTGAAACCTGCCTTACTTAATACTAATATTGATCAACTTACATTTCACTTTACTCATCCTGTCTCTTTAATCGTCTAACCCACGGAAAACTCAAACTGGTACTAAGATGTTTAGCACCGAAAATACTTTGACAAGAGGTTCCTTACAGCTGTCATATTAGTAGCATCATCTGACATATTAGTAGCATCATCTGCTATATTAGAAGCATCATATGACATATTAGTAGCATCATCTGCTATATTAGTAGCATCATCTGACATATTAGTAGCATCACCTGCCATATTAGTAGCATCATCTGATATATTAGTAGTAGCATCTGCTATATAAGTAGAATAATATGCTATATTAGTAGCATCATCTGCCATATTAGCAGCAGCATCTATCATATTAGTAGCATCATCTGCCATAATTGTATGCATCATCTGCCATATTCGTAGCATCATCTGCCATATTAGTAGCATCATATGTCATATTAGTAGCATAATCTGTCATATTAGTAGCATTATCTGCCATATTAGTATATTCATCTGCCAAATTAGTAGAATCATCTGCCAAATTAGTAAAATCATCTGCCAAATTAGTATCATCATCTGCCAGAAGAGTTCTCCCTCGGTAGAACGGTGCTATGGGATTCACCACGGTTAAAACAAACAGCACCAGTACTTTTAACCGTGGGAATGAATAAGAGCCAGAATAAAATGTCAATATGTCTTCAACACAAGAATGTATTTAAACGATCAAGAGATCTAATATAAAATAGTGTATATTACACTCGGGATGGAGGTATGATCTATATATAATATATATACATATATATATAGGTGATGTTTATTAGGTTCAACTCAGAACAAGCTTATAATATATTTACAACAGTTGGCTTAAATACAATCATTTACAAACTAAAATCTTCATTTTACTTACAAATTTCTTAAGAGAATCAGAATTGTGGAAAAAGTTATAAACCAAAAGATGAAAATAGAAATAGTAACAAATTGTTTAACTGTTAAATTTAAGGTCCGTTTGTTAAGTTATTTTAACAAAACAATATCCTTTGGGATTTGAATGAGAAATCTTTAATATATTAAAATATAGATGATTATATCATGTGTGTACTAATTACAATATTATTACTATTACTACTACTATAATGCCAATGATACAGTCAATTCTTTCAATTCAAATATATTAACATAAAATAAATTGTGAAACAGAAGATAATATAATATGTTTGATACTAGTCATCTCCTAATGAGGTTGAATCAACCAATAATCTCCTTTCAAGTGTATTCGTTTAAGGTCCACCTTGAAATCTTATCTGAATGTATATCAAACTCTCCAGTTGTTGATAAAGAACAAACCTCTCTTATTTGAACAATATTTCCCAAATCAGTCCAGTAAAAGCACATAATTGTCGCTAATCACACATCAACATGAAGTTAATCTGTCGCCTAGTTCTACTAGTAATAGTTTCAGGTAAACTCACACTTGTTGATAGGATTTTCAATATATTCTTTAACTTCAATACAAATTTATTTTTATATTTTATCTAAGAATTTGGATTTAAAAAAAGACTATCCAGCAAGACCAAACTCAGCGGACATATTTTGGTACAAAGTAGATCCGCTCTGGGATCTGGTTGTTGTGATTGTCATAAGGTTAGGCCAAGACATCTGCTAACAATAAAGTAAATTACAAATATTAAAAAATCTTGCTTTAAAATCTATTTTATTATTGATATTTAGAATATCTTAAAGGATTAAATAACTTGAAGATTTGACTTCGCTTTTAAAAATATATCTTAAAGAAGGGGGTTTATGTTTTATTATAACTCTATTGTCTTTCATGCAAAGTTGACAAAAACCCAACGTCGACCACTCTATCTATATAATATTATTATTATTACTATTATTATTATTGGCGTTTTGAGGCGCAAAATGGCAATTAGGACCTTTTATAAACAAAACACAGTTAATCCCCATAGAGGAGGGTAATACAAACAAAACATAGATAATCCCATAGAGGAGGGCAATACAAACAAAACATAGATATTCCCATAGAGGAGAGTAATAAAAGCAAAACATAGATAATTCCATAGAGAAGGGTAATACAAACAAAACATAGATAATCCCATAGAGGAGAGTAATACAAACAAAACAGCTGCTAAAATCAGAAGGTGAAAACACGATACAAATATATAAAAACGTACTAAAACTATTTAAAACAAGTCTCAATATGAGGGAATATGAGTCATTCTATGTGAGGGAACTCAAATGGAAATTAAAAGATTTTCCCTGCAGGGCCACCCGCAGAAAAAAATGTCAGCGTCTTCAGCTACCAAATTAATAATAGTGAATCGTCGATGCCCACTTATAATTTTGATATATAAGTATATATGCTGTGCCAAATTAAATGTAATATGTTGCCAGTAAATTTTTAAAAAGCCCCCCGGATCCTCTCAAGTATGAGCTAAAAATAAGCCGAATTAAATAAATGTACATTATTCTTCTTATGATTAATATTTAATTTACACATTGCAAACTAAAAACATTTCAGTGTTATTCTGACATAATATTTTTCAACAACTCCTCCAAACTTTCAACTAACTCACCAGTATTCGTAGCATCTTGATACATCAAGTTATTCATTCTCTGAAATGTCATTTGTTGAAAATAAAAATGCCAGTCTCCGAGGCTGCAACGCAAAGCGATTTATTACAGGTTCTATGGACTTGTGTTTGAAATCTCTATCGACTCCGCGGTTTTTGAACCTGTCTTTATGCACTTAATAGTGTCATACTGCTGAGTCTGATGTGACTCATCCAACTTTTCAGGCAGGTTTTCAGTCTCCGAAGTGTATTAAACAATCGTTTTACAGAACAAGAAGTTGCTGGAAGCGTCAATACAATTTTGACTGCCGTTGCTACAGATTTAAAATCGTCTTTACGGTCACCGCTTCCCAGAAGTTCACTCAGATTAACTGTTTCTTTGTTTGATTTCCCTTGCCAAATCTGATACCATGAATGAGCCTCTTCTTTGAAGTTATCAAGTGCACTTCCATAAATATCTTCAACATATCTTCAACAGCCTTTCCAAAATCTTCACAGTTAAGGTTTTTAATTTTATTGGGGTGCAAGTAAAATAATGTGAAACATTTTCTTATCTCATTTTAAAACCTTTCCTGAATAGATATAATTATTGAATCTATGTACGGAATTAATAATGCTTGCCTGAAACAATATAGTTTCATGTCTTGTACCCTTCACTTTAGGAAATAAAGGGTCAGGTACAAGTTAACATACAAAGAATAAGTAGGGCTATTTAAATTTTATTAATTTACACAATAAGTAGGACATATGCAACAAGAAAAAACATGTAATTATAAGTTTTGGTTCATTAACATCTTGAAGGCATTAGACGCCAATGGCTCACGGAAACTTTTAATTAGCCTGGCCAGTACCAGTCAACCCCTCGCCACAGAACTCAGGGACGGTCTGGTGTGCAAGCCAAGCCTCCTGTCTAGAGCCGTGACGCCCGTGACAGGTTCCACAAGGGACGACTATCGCCTATTGCGGAAACATACGAGCTCGAAGAGACTAAAACACAGGAAACACCCTTAGCTTATGCTGCCAAAAATAGGGTTCCCACTCGGGAGTTAAAACCCACAAAATAACGCAGCACATTGAATCCCGTCAAATAGGAATGGACTGGCTAGACACACCCATTATTTAATAGGGCTGGTGTCAACATTGCGGCACAGTCCACCACTGGCCATACTAAGCCCATTACTCTAGGTCATCAAGGGCACAGCGGCACATCCTACCAGTCCCAACGAGGTGATTACCAGCAACTGGCCTTTCCCTGATGGAGACAGAGTCTACAGTACAGGGGGTGCTCTTAGCATAACCCCAACCAATCATCTAAGTCAGTACTAAACCTAATTTGCATTTATCCTGGCAATGATACAATAGCCCCTAAACATAATAAATATTCTGGTACAGATAGTGCCGTACAGGCAGCCTACATAAATTAGTTCCACATAATTAACATACATATAATAAAACCAAGTATCTAAACCTAGTGATAATAATAAATAGACAACTAATATCCCGATGTGGTTCATCCAATTACGTGGCCTAAAACAACCACTCTTAACATTAAGTATAATGACCCCGAACGGGCCAGCAGAACAATTGAGGGAAGTAGGGGACAGCGCGCGATTGTCTAATCGACAGGCGCAATTGGACACTCGGGACGCCAAATGAGTCTAAGCACATGCATTTAACAAATGACTACTAAAGAATGTGTCCACACGAGGTACTAACAATACTAGACTCGTGTATAATCATTCACATTGAATCATCCTAGGAAGATCTTCTAAGGGTTTAGCCCAGAACGATACCTTACGTAGACTCAGTCAATTGGACCCACGATGAGACACCATCGAGTAAAGGGGCCGAGAGAACAGCTAACCCCTCAGACTCGGGAGTGGGCTGGATCTCTCTCAGACCCAGTCGGGAACGCCCACGAGCGGTGAGAGATAAGGTACGCCTGAAGCGAAGTATCAGGCCTGGGGTGGCCCTGTAGCAGCGCCTTACAAGACCAGCCGGTTGCTATGAACCAGCCTTGGATTACCCACGTAAGTCCAATGGGCCCGCGAGCAGTGAGATGAGGTGAGCTAGAAGAGAAGAGCCAGCCCAGGGCAGGGCCTGAACCAGCGACCATTGACAGTGAGCTGGTACCCATATACCAGCAGCGTAACAGGCGGCGAGCGAGCGATGAAAAGTGATGTATCCGCCCGACTCTGACTGGAGTTGGCTATAAGCAGATAATGCAGGAGTGGCGGAGGCTAGCTGGAAACCAGCTGGGCTCCCCGTCCCTGGAGTGCCATGGTGTACTTGTAGGCCAAGCGCTAAAACCAGCAAGACTGCATGAGTCCCGCGAACCTTCACAGACTTCGCGATATACTTGATCTGACACTAGCTCTCGTTCCCTATAGTTGCCAGGTGTGTGAAAATAAGGTGAAACCACAATCCAGAGTATAAATAAAATAGAAATGAATGCGTGACAGCTAAGGGAATGTCACAGTAACATTGTGCGAGCTAATGTCACATTAGCACGGCACAATCTGTGGGGTAATTATCACTGTTAGCTTGGAGTAGAGTTCTTCTTGGAGGTTTTAAGTCCACATTGATCATGTTTGCTGATATCTTACTATACTCAAATATTTGTTTGAATACCTCATCTGCATTTCTCCTGTTTTGCTGCAACACAAATATAAGTTCCTGCCTGTGTGTTGATGCTTGCAGCAAATCAATGTAAACACCCACTAATATAAAAGTGATTGGTTCAAATTTTGCTGAATATTTTTCCATAATTGTTGTAGTGACTATTGATGTCAGAGTGTTGACAGCACAAAGAAGCTCATGTGCTCACTGCCACACTTCGGTATTAAACTGCATTGTGGTTGATATTTCTTCTAGTCCTTCCACAACAATTGTAAAGTTATTGTAAACTTTATACCCTTGTGGATAAACGCCAGATATCGCCAGATCTGGGCAGATATGGAATATTCTTAGCTAGAAATTATATTTGAAGCAATCTAATTTTGTCTATGAATTACTTTCAATAAAGGTAAGTTTTTATTTAATAAGAGATTGCGTCTTAATAGCTGTTTGGGTAGTACGCATGTATACTAATTACTCTAATGAGTTAGGGTTGAATAGGGTTGATTTTTTAATGAAGTGTGCCTGTATTCGCGTGGAAAACCATTACAGAAAAATCTCCCTCAGTAGACTATTAATTTATTTATTTATTTACATTATTTATCTCGATTCCTAGCATGTAGCTCGGGACCTAGGTCTACATCTTGAATTTACATTACATCTTTTAGCTACGTTCTTTTTTAAATACAATAATAAATTTAAAATATATACATAAATCTAGAGGTCCTATTTGACCTTTTTCCTATACCTAACCTACTAGTTGGTACGGCCCGGGACTATACAGTAGACTATACAGATATTCGAACCTTGATTTCCCTTTTATCGGAAGTCCAGCCTATACTACAAAACACACCTGTTAATTTTCAGACCTGAGATGGCTAAGAAAATGTTAAATTTTTTATAAATTTAATGAAAAATGTACTATTTAATTTTAAGAAGTTCACGTAAACTTCCTCTAGCAACAAACTGCCTCACCCCTATCCCATAATGTTTCCGTGCAAACCATTCAGCATGTTAGCGATAAACAAGAAAAAGGAAAACCAGATAATAATTAGAAAATATTTCCAGGATATAGTAAAACAGTTAGATAGGAGAAAGTTGAAATCAACATATCAGAAGTTAAGTATTTAAATGCAGATTGTATTCATAAACAAGATAAATAAGTTTTATTTATAAGTCAGAATGACTAAAAAAGGAACTCTGAAGATTTAATATAAGCCGGAAGGACTCTGAATGTTTAACAAATCTTTACTTGTAAAAGACTCTGCATAATTACATAATATTCCTTATAAAAGGACTCTGAATATTTAAATTGTACTACTCTGAATATTTAAATTGTACTACTAGTCGAAAAGGAATTTTGAATTACAAACACCGAAAATTAATTTTGAGCTTACATTTTTGTTGGGAACACGTAGATGTGCCCCAGATAGATATCCTGCCAAGAGTGATCTGTCCTCTGATCTCCTGGCAGTATTTGTCCAATATTAATTTCTCATAGAGGGGGGAAGTAGGGGTTACACACACAATATACATACAAGGAGAGAAAAGAAGGGGAAGGGGTAATAGTGGACGGAGAACATGTGACGAGAGAGCCCTGGATCCATCCAGAACCGTCTATTGGCACCTGCAACCATCTAGCACCGGAACATCGTACTCCACTCTTCCCGACATCCTTAGCGAACACGCGGCGTTGATGAGCCTCCTGGCCTCGCGCTGTCAGTTTTAATAACATGTTCGCGATAGTCGGTTGCATAGCAGGGAAGATAGCCAACTTGGGACGTAAACAGTGGAATGGGCTTTGGGGAGTTTAGTACATTATACTATTTTGGTTGTGGTAGGATATGACTAGTAATGATTTAGTGTTCAGTTTTTTTAAATACAACGTTGTAGCTCTTCATAAGACGCTACACATTTTTGGGGGAAATATGTAGTAACGTGACGAAAGTTGTGTGTAATAATTTTAGGTTGAATAAATTATTTTAAACCAAGTTGATATTTGAATAAATATTTTTTCTCACGCCCAATAATCACGCGTAGTCTTAATTTAATCCCATTAATTCTCAAATATGAAAGTCGAAGGCTATGTGAGCCTAAGATAAGCCAAATTCTAAATAAGTTAATATCAATACATGTAAATTATCTTCCAATAATATTCAGATCTGGCGCAGAACCGGCCAGATCTGGACCAGAACCAGTCAGATCTTAGCAAATCTGGCCATATTTGATTTTTCCACATGGGTATTTCTCAGTCCATGTTTCACACAATTTTCGTAAATTCTGGAAGCCAACAATCTTCAGTCTTAAGGCACTTTTCCATATGAAATTAAGTGACCCCTTTATTGTGGACACTGTGTTTCTGACAGAAGGAATATCATTTAAGTCATTCACAATCAAATCGAACCAGTGGATTGAACAATGGAAAAAGTATGCTATAGGGAAAAGATCTCGTATTTTTGCTTGAACTCCCCCAATATGTTCAGCCATTGTTGAGCAACCATCTTAACCCTGGCCTACATATTTGTCCATATCCAAACCGAAATCCTTACAATCATTCATAACTGTGTGAGCTATGTATTCAGCATGGAATTGTTCCAAAGGAAAGAATCCAAGAAAATCTTCATGTATTTCAATTCGCTTATTCACGTACTGAACACAAATCAATAAAATGTTCAACACCTTGGATATCAGCAGTTAGATCACATATTAATGAAAAACATGGGACATTATCAATTTCAGACACCAATTTTGCACACAATTTTGACAAATAACATTCTAAAAGCTCATTCTGTATTCTGTGTGAAATATAAAGAGCATTTTTTGCAGAATATTTTAAGTGTCCCTCTAATTTATCATCACTGGATTCAACTCTAAAGCTTAACAAATTATTGAACACAGCAGAGGTGTCATTTTAGCCTCTTAACAGCATATCATGCAATGCACAAAATAAAATGCTTTCACTTTCATTTTGTCCCGATTTTCAACAATTCTATTTTTTATAGGTGGTATTTAGTTGTTGTTATACACTGTAAGTTCTGTTCTCCTTGACACGATTAAAGTCATGTGCATGTATGCTTGATTGTATATGCCAGTCTGATTTCAAATGTAGCCTAACAGCATGATGAAACTCTTGATTTCTCTGGAAAGGTTTGGTTATGAATCTTCCAAAGCTACTTCCATTATTTACAGTAGGCCTTAAAAGCATACAGTGCCGGGAAAATGCACTTTTATAGTCTTGGAATACGTCAGCCATTGATATGTTTGTAACCAGTAAAATTTGAATGGTTGTGAACCAAATACAATGTCACAATACACTGCTAGTGAGTAGGATGGGAAGGAGCCAGCCAGGTAGGGTGGGAGGCGTGGTTGGGGTGTATGAGACAATAAGTTATCACATTCATTGCATTGTATTATTTCAGCAACACATATTTACCAACATTTTTAACCCTCCCAAACAGACCATAGCTCAGGAAAATATTTCTTAGCTACGGGAAAAAATAAAGAATCTCAAATCTCACTGACTGCCTTTGCAGTCACTGGCAGTACCCTGTGGGCGGCCATGTTTCCTAGCTTATAAAACTGAGTTGAAAATTACTCCATCTGCACTATCGCGTAACTAAAAACGATAGTCACTATTAAAATAAAGAGCCAGTTAAATAGGGACTTACTTGCAACCCTCAACCAAAATGTGGTACACACTAAGAGGGGCATCGCAAAGTTCATACACTGGAGGTGGATTCCTTCCCAGTAAAAAACATCCATGGGTGAGTGAAGTGTGCCCGACAGCCTTCTCTTGTCTAGATACACCGTCCCTAATAGCTTGTTCTGACCATGCAGACTGAAACCTATAGAGCTCGTGGAGATGAAAGCCCTCTCGTATATTATATGTGGAAATTTGGTAGACTCGAGATAACATTGAGGCAGGAATATCTTCCAGGAGTAGCTCAAGAGGTGAGGATAGACCGTTTGGGGATGGAACGCGGACAGTCAGCTTGGCTGAGGAGAAACGATAGCCATTATGCGATGCCCACGTTCAGAGATTGTTGACAGTGCGCTGTATCTGCCGTGATGTGAACCGACGAGATTCCCAAACACTATTGTAGAAGTGTAGAAGGTACTCCTGTTCAGCAGTGGATGTAATCAGGACTGGGAACTGTACCACCCTCCAAGGCTAGGTGAATTTATATAAACTAGTTTCTATTCAATAAATAACTCTAACTAGACCTGTTCAACTACATCTACTACACTACCATACAACTATGTCTAACACACGTTCGAACAAGTATATCCACACCTCCACTTGCCCGGACAAAGAATGGCTTGTAGGACTATCAACAGGGCGGAAGTCGGTCTTACACACTTTCGAAGGTTGCAAGGAAGAAAGTACTAATTTAATTTACTCCACACAAGCGAGTTTCTCCTGGACTTCTCATCGTATAAGAGGTTCCTAACAGTGCACCGTGTCTTTACAAGAAGACTTAGTACCGGCTTCACTCGCCGTAGAAGAGGTTTCTAACAGAGACTAGTGCACCGTATATTTACAAGAAGACTTAGTAGCACCTTCATTCTTTGTTAGTTTTCATTTTGGTGCTCCCTCGTTCTTTAGAGTACCAGTGGGACTCGCCTTTATAGCCTTATCTGTCTGCCCTCCCCCAACCCATCTATTTGAAACAAGAAGGGATTAACACCGGTTGTTGATAATATGGTTCCCAGGGGTGGTTTTGGGGCAAATCCCTTAGGAGGACTTGGGGAGGGCCTTTAGGAGGACTTGGGGAGGGCCCTTAGGAGGACTCGTGGGAGAGTCCAGAGAGCTCCTCGAGGTACGGGTGGTGGATACATCCTTTGCTAGGTGTTCCGGACAATCTCGCCGCCACAAGGATTGGGGAGGTACGAATACTATTGTCTCGAGTAAAGACCATTGGCGTGGGTCATCAAGTGCGCAGGGGCAGCTGTGAATTAACAGTTTGGCTAAATTAGGTGCTGACCCTTGCAATTATCGCAGAACATAGGAGACTCACAAGTTGTATCTAGGAGAGTCACAAGCTGTATCTAGTAGACTCACAGGGCGTATCTTGGAGTCTCACAATCTGTATCTAGGGGACTCACAAGTTGTATCTAAGAGACTCACAAGTTGTATCTAGGAGAGTCACAAGCTGTATCTAGTAGACTCACAGGTCGTATCTTGGAGACTCACAAACTGTATCCAGGAGATTCTTGTCAACACAGGTGAGCTTACCACGACATCACAGCCTTGATTGACCAAACTCCTGGCACTGAAATAAGCGCCGAGGGTCGGGGACATACGGCCGGACCCTGAGCCGCAGAAACCTGCTCGGACCTTCTTAGGAAGTGTGGGAATCGCAAAGATAATGATATAAGTGTGGTTCCACCTTCACATGTATATTAGCCGAGTATTTCAGTTACTGACACTATGTTGTCAGTCGTGGTCTGAATTACTGCCGTGCCACCCACTGTCTTCTTATAGAGACACCACATTTATTACTCTCTCATCAATACATGGAACTTACTGTCATCTACTTGAGACATCACTGGGCCTGGGGAATATTAAAGTCCTGTGCCCACACTACCCCTACTTTTGTTTGCTTTGATCTACTTTTTAAACTTATTTATTTTTACAGTTTGTTGTCCAGTGAGCTATGGTTCACATCCAAGATTGGATGATTCTGATGTAACATTTTATCTCTTCACACCGTAAGTATCACTTCCTGATTAATTTAACAAACTTGTCGTTTTCTGATAAAAATAGAATATATCCTAATTCTGTTATTTATTAGGTTAGTACAAACATGAGAATAATATGTAGTTTATGATAAAAAATAGTATACTAAATTCTGTCATTTAATAGGTTAGTACTAACATAAGAATAATGTGTAGTTTTCTTTGATAAAAATAGAATACTGTATATCCTAATTCTGTTATTTTGTAGGTTACTACTAACATAAGAACAATGTGTAGTTTAGTGATAAAATTACAATATATCCTAATTCTGTTATTTTGTAGGTTACTACTAACATAAGAACAATGTGTAGTTTAGTGATAAAATTACAATATATCCTAATTCTGTTATTTTGTAGGCTAGTACTCAGAAAAATAGTGTGAACTCTATGATAGAAATAGAATACAGTCTTGTGCGGGGATCTTAGCACATGGTCGAGGCCAGAAATAAACTTTGTAACGTCGGTCCCTATTGGAGCCCGCGTTTTCTGATGAGTTCCTTTCTTGGTAGAGTACCACAAGGATATTGAGACTTCTCTGTGACTGGGTGCCTACTGGTCCAGGTGAACATGAAGTTCCGCTCTTGGTAGAATACCACGAGAATAGTGAGACCTCTCGGTGACCGGGGACCTACTAGTCCGGGTACCAAATGCATAGTATCCATGTAGGCTTGTTAGGGTATGAATAAAAAATATCAGTGTTTTTTATAGCTTATAGTATGTAGATTTCAAATGCAATTGATGCCACTCTGTAAACCTTGAGCAATTTTGGTAATCCAAGATGGCCTACAAGATGGCTGCCAGAAGGTAAGCATTGATAAGTTTTTACAAAGTTAATGTGTGGCATATGATTTTTTATGTTTTTTGAGCCAAGGAATACTAAAATATAATTATTTAATTGATAAAATAAACCACAAGTAAGCTAACAATGAAAAATATTACAATAATATATTAATTACGAACTTATTTTATTGAAACTTAAAGAAATACAGTAACCAAAATAGACTAGCAATCAATTAGAATTATCACCATGATAGTTGATTGAACATAATAAAAAGTGTGAAAATTAACATTTCATAACTCTTATGTAATTGTAGCTATTAACATTTGAATTATAACTATAACAGCATACAAAAAAATTAAGTGAAATTTATCCCAGCAAGCTAAAATAAATCATCTTCAAAGTCGCTTTCTCTTATTTCTTCAGAAATTTTGGTTTGAGGGTTACGGCATGTTTTCCCTTCATGGAAGCACTGACACATTAAGCTGCATGACATATTACTTCCTCTGCAGTTACATATCATAGTGGAGCAGGGATTGTCAGACCAACAGGAACACTTCACCATTTCCAAAATATAGTCAGGTGCGAGTGAAGTGTTCTCCGGGATGGCAATGGGAATAAGTTATTTGGTTACTTCCTTCTATACCATCCATATGATGTTGGATCTATGCTGGGTAAAGAAGGATTATTCGCAGATAGCCATAAAACAGCTTGAAAGTGGGCTCGTTTAACATTTTCTGCAAAACATTCAGTTGTAGGTGGAAGTGAAGAAAAAGAAGGAGCTCGCAGCTGCGCCTGTCCAATTCTTTTCGCCCAAAGAGAAACTCTTGCTCCTGTCATATCAACCGGATCTTTTATGCTATAGCATGCCGAAACAAATTCTGTGCATTCCTTTATGATTATCTGTCATACAGCTTTCAAGTCAACACAATTTTTTTTAGATGTTTACCCAACTGGAGACATTTAAAAACCTTTTTCTTCCCTATGCCGTAAAATGTGGCAACATAATCAGATCCAGAAAGGGAGTGAGCTGCAGGAAGACTTGAAATGATGTCCTCATGTTTTAATACTTTTGCCTTGATATCTATTGTTGTCCGAGATGCTTTCAATGATACCATGTAAACTTCATTTTTCATGGATAAAATATGGTAGTAGTACAACAATAGGACAAATACATCCATGTTATCACAAATAACATGAACTGTTACATCTTCTTTTTCTATCACCTCAGCTATTAGTTGCTGGATCATAATAATATCCGGCTCTTCGTGTTCTGTTTTTAGATCACTTCTAACAGTCACATTTCCTATGTGTAATTGAAGTGGTATCGGATCTTGTCCTGTAACAGTCGAACAGTTCTCAAAAGAAATATTGGTTAAATATGTATTAATATAGTTACACAAAAGCTGTATCAACTGCTTTTTGTTATCATTATTGGATAAAGTTGCATTTTGTGGAGGTAATGGTCTTTTTTCTGTTAGAATGAACTTTCTTGATACCTGTTTTCCACGAGCAGCCCTTGCTGATGACTTGAGGCTAAACTCATGGTATCGATCAAATACCAAATTCACATGGGCATCTTGTAGCTTATCAACAACTTTGCCTAGAAAGTTATTCATAAAGTAATTTACGGTTCCTCCTGCAGGCCAGTGCACCACCCATAATAAAGCACAGCCATTAATGACAATTATTTAAGGAGTACTACTTGTTCTTATTGACTGTGACACAGCAATAGTATTAATCCAAACAGACTTGTTAACAGCCTCTCGGATGCTTCCATCATCTTTAAACATAGATGGTGGCACTAGTGCAAGTTCGAGTTTCAGCAAATCAGGCATTTTTATATTCCTGTTTGCTTGAAGGACCATAACTCTAGAGTATAAGAGTGTAGTGTCCATCAGTCCTGCAATTTTATGTTTGCTGCTTTCTTTCTTTTCTGACATGTTCACTACAGATTTGTGGAACCCACCGGGAAGACTTTCTTGAAACTTGCGCACTACAGTTATTCCATATCATATGCCTTGTCAACATTAGCATCCTTAGATGCTATTTTTCCAGACACAACGTTTACCAAGTTTTCAGGGTGCTCTGGTGGATTCAAGGGCTGTATGCATAACTCAAGTTTTTTTCTTAGTTTTTATCTGTCTGTGACATCACGACTTATTCTTCCTTTACTTTCTTCTTGATGAAATCTCACTTCTGCAGATCCCTTATATTTCCCCAAATCACATAGGTCATTTTATATCTGACTAGTTACATGCATACTTAAGGCCCAAAGTTTTACTGCAGCATTGCTCAGTGTCAAACCAGTCAAAGACGTTCCTTGTTCACCATGCCTATATCTCATAAAAGTACTTTCAATCATCATATCTGATCATAGCTGATCATATCCCATTCCAAATGCCATTCTTGTGTCGCATAACATGCTCTCCTTTAAAAAAACTAGGCACTTCTGTGGCATCTTTTTCATGAACATAAGATATGCAGAAGCATATCGTAAATAATTCCAGTGCCCAGCAGCAGCAAAGTATGGCAACATTTCTTGTACACAAAAAATGTAAAGACACCAATCTGCTTCCCTCTCTGCTCTCACAAAATTCATTATTATCAGGACTTGCTTAATGAGACAGTAAACCCACAATTTAGTGGTTCGGCTCTGAGTACACTTTTCTTCTAATTTCTCAATCATTGTATCAAAACTGGTGACGTCACTCTCTTCTAGTAATGGACGCAGCACCTCTGCTACCAATAGTTTCAAAGCTCGCATATTCTGAGGGAATTTTTTACCACTTACCATTTTTAAAAATCCACCAAAAGCACATTCAAGAATTTTCACTATACCACTGCCAGCCATGATTGTTCCCAAATACCCAATAAAAGACATGAGCGTATGCATACCACCAAGGCGAGGGACAACGTTGTAAAATTCTTCAGAATTGTGCCATATAACATCAATGACTATTTTGTAAATAGCTTGATCTGCTGTAAATACAACAAACGGCTGTCCATATTTTTCAGTTAGTCGTTTGGTTTCTAACATTGTTGTTAAAACCGTGTCATGATTAGTTGGAAGTAAATCAATCAATGGTAAATACATTATTTGTGTGGCATTTATCACATTACGACCTGATTCTCGTGCTATCTTCGTGTTGAAACCATGGTACTCAGGCCTACTATCACTGTAAGTAACAGACTTTAGAAACTGAAAATCACTGTCATGTTCATTCAACTTTGAAACTTTCTGGCACACATCTAGAGCTAAAACTTTCAATGAGCGAATAAAACATACTGTAGAAACTGCAGGCATGGGCATTTTCTTAGGCCCCTTGTATCTTGTTATTATGACATCTGACTCTGGATTAAGAGTTACTTCATTTTTTGGTAGTCTGGGAATCGAGATTTGTTCTTTATCCTCATATAAAATGTATGTACATTTTGTGAGGATCATTCCCATTGAATGAGTTTGTTGTAGTCCATTTTCAGAGCATATATTCCCATCAAAGTTGTTACCAACTACTTGGACTAATCCGCCACCATTTGTGATACTCCTCAATGTATAATCTCCACTGCATGCTTTTGCCACAGATGCTCGAAAACGTTTATATTCATCGTACGTAGTAATAATCTTAAAATGGCTGAGTTCTTCAATTATAAGACTTTTTCTTCGGTGAGTTAGAGAAGGTAACTTGGAGTTGAACAGGGACTTTTTCAGACAACTTGAAACTATACTACCAATTGTAGCTACTGTCAGTTCAGGTATTTTAAGTTCATTCAAAAAATCTAAAATTGTTTGACTACAATCATGCTTTATAGACGTTGATTTTGACATGGTATTTAGATTTGTCCACGTCGATAATGGCAGTTTCCCTTCGTATGATAGATTCTAAGAGTTTTAAATTTTCTGACGTGACATCTTCATCGTTTTCTATACTGATAAGTTTCATGGTGCAATGTTTTCTGAACAGAAAATTAAACTCGCTATTCCAAGGGGATGACAGCACTAAAACTTCGTTTCCAAAATGTTCTTGCAGTTTTTGCACAAATATCCTTCGTGATAAAGTACTTCCCCCAAAAGCTAAATAGAAAGAGTGTAGCTCAACACTGTTCCAGGTTTGGCTACTCTTTTCAGTAATTTCTTTTAAAACTTCTTTGAAAGCGNAGGTTTGGCTACTCTTTTCAGTAATTTCTTTTAAAACTTCTTTGAAAGCGGCATCTCTCTCCTTCATATCATCACTGAGTGCCTTATTTTTTGCCGCACTAATATTACGGTTGCTAGTAAATAATTTATGGCATCTCCAGTAATATCTAGCGTCTGCGGCCTGCAAATCACCTGTAGCTCCTAAAATCCTTAATTTTACCTCTTCAGCCCATTTGTCCTGCCTTTTATTGCATACATCTAGTATTATGTTTTTAATTTCTATTGTTTTCACTATAAAATAATGGTTGTATCGAATAGGGTTTTTTGGGTCACGGGCAATGCATTCTTCTCCACAAAATAAACAGCCTCGATCAAAATAAAAATAATCTGTTTCCGAGCGTAATAGTCGTTTAGTTCGTTGCACATTGTCCTCGTTATTGAGGCGCGATCTTTTAAGAACTCGATTTATGTGAGTTTTTGATGTATAGGTCAAGACACATGATCGGTGGCAATGTAACACCAAATTAGGTTCGGCTCTAAAACGTGGGTCCAAAGTCTCAGAAATGTTGTCTCCTCGCTGTTTACTTGCAGCTATGATGGATTCGATTCTTTTGACACATATTGTTACTGTCTTGTATCTTTTTTCACACTTAAAAAGCACTCCTCTTCAATAGAGTTTGGCATTTCAATTACATGTATTTGAACATATCTTCATTACTGTACTTGATTTGTTGAACCTAAAACATTTTAAAAAAAAACACCATAATTGTAGCTATTATCTCTACGTAATACCTTCCCTGTTCATTTTATGTAAAAATAACTTTATTTTCTTACTCCTTGACCCAAAAAACATCATTAAATGATATTTCACACGTTAACATTACTTCCAAAAACCCATTCTAGTTCTGTGGCAGCCATATTGGACGCCATCTTGAATTACTAAAGTTGCTCAAGGGTTACAAAGTGGCATCAACTGGAATCTTGAAGTAGACATGAAAATCAACCAGTAACAGAAAAAAAATATTCATCCCTCAAAACAAGCTTTAAGTGTTGTCACCCGGACTGTACTGGTGGGGGGAAGTTTGTGTTGTCGGACTCGGTCCCAGTTAGCTGCCTAGTGGTGTCAGTCCTCACCACGAATTTGGGCCTCGCTGGTGAGACTCAGATGTACCCTTTTCTGAGCAAATCGTCTAACCAGTAGCAAAGCTGGGTCGGGAGGGCAGCGCACTTCTGAACCGTTAGTGGCGTTCTCGGCTGTTGGGGGGTTTTACTGCTGTCCTTCTGGAGAAATCTGGGCGGATTGTAGGCACGGCCTGGGATACTCTTATCACTTTGGTGTTCTGACGTGGATGGATTGTAGGCATGGCCTGGGATATTCTTATCACTCTAGTGTTCTGACGTGGATGGATTGTAAGCACGGCCTGGGATACTCTTATCACTCTGGTGTTCTGACGTGGATGGATTGTAGGCACGGCCTGGGATATTCTTATCACTCTGGTGTTCTGACGTGGATGGATTGTAGGCATGGCCTGGGATACTCTTATCACTTTGGTATTCTGACGTGGTTCCGGGGAACGTCTCGTGTGTGCGTAGATTCTGACGTACCTGTTTTCAGAGCATCACGGGTTGCGCCAACTTGAGCCGAGTATTTTCACCGGAGTTAGCCCTGTCTGCCGAGTCCCAATAAGGGGCGGTGAACCGGGCATTACAAGGCTCATTGACCCATATACTTAGTTTGACGGGGTTTGAGACAGTCAACAAGTCACACACATACACGCACTGCCTATAACCTCACTTAATGTACAAGATTGAGCATCAGTAGGATCGGTTCTAGTACTGTTAGTAGTGAGTCGCAATGTTGGCCCTAATAAGGGCAGTTTCTTGGTGGTGTTACAAGTAACAAACGTTCCATTTGGTTCGTTTAACCACATTCAGCATATTAAGTTATTTTTTTATCCAGGCGACCACTGTTCCTTGGATCTGATTAGATCCCTGACATTGCCCGTAAAATACCACGCTACCGGGGATATGCGTAAAAACATATATTTGGTGACGGAGCATGCATCCTGCACGATACTATCGCAGGTTTTTACCTTCACTTCTGTCGAGGGGTTTTTTCCTGCTCTTACTTCCACTCAGGGGGGTGGTCCTGGTGGAATTTCCTTTGTTTGCCATGCCCTAATCTAATAGTCGTACCTTCATTTCTTACTTTCACACAGTTTAAAGGGCATAGGCCTCGGCCTGACGCACACGGAGTACCCCACCTTACTTACACATGTGTAGAGAGAGCAGTAGTAGTGTCGGGGGCTTGCCACTATCTTTTCTCCTTTCTTTGCCCAAAGATCTCTCTTGTTGACAGTACCTACTGGACTGGACTATTCTCATCATCGAGGTCATGTAAGCTTCGAACTTTGGGCCTATCCCGCCCTAGCTCTGTCGACAGTTGTTATTATTGCCGTTATCGTCAAGTCAATTTTGTTTCGGCCATATTAACTTTCACGCTAAAAATCTTTCCATTTAACTTTTCAAACATGAAGAATTTGTTTAAAGAATAATAACTTCCGGGCTTCCCCTTTAAATGGTTTGTTAATGTTATTAGTTTTAGAGCTTCTCTCTTAAATAATTAATTATATTCCTTGGTAACTCGTTAATAAACCATAGCATTCAACTCGCTGACACTTCCGTAATTTAATTTAAAATATACGTTTTTGTTTGTTAAATAAATTATTTCAAAATTTGATATTTTTGGTGCTTTATATTGGAATGTGTAACTCCCCCTTTAAATTCTACCTTTTGTATTTTATATATAAGTCACTGACCCAAAGTGATATGTCGTCAAATACTGCTTTTTATTGTTAATGTGTTGATACAGCCACCTTAGCTCGGTTGGCAACTTTAAACTTGTATCAGTCGGCACGAGAGCTAAGTAGCCTCATCTGGTCTGTTCTACCAATAGAAGAAGTCAAGGTGCGAATCATGACCAAATGTAATAAGAGAGTTTGTTCACTCTCTTTCCACACAAATGTAGGTACATTTAATCTGTTATACCTACCACATTATTGTCCAGAGGGCTGGTAAGATGTGGTACACAACTGATCTTCCTCTCAATGCTGGTCAGATGAACTCTCAATGATGGTCAGATGACAATGGTGGTCAGTTGAACACTCAGTGTTGGCCAGATGAACTCACAATGCTGGCCATATTATGTAAAATCTTATAATGCTGGAATACCAACTGTTTTACAGCCAAACCATGTTAAGCAGCAATATTGAAATAATTTGTTTTTTAACTAACCAAATATTTTTTATTTTAACACCTCTAAAAGATATATAATTTTATGGATCCAATGAGCTTATTATTTTTTCCAGTTGTTTGGTGATAAAATGGTGGTCCTTCCTTTTTCATTTTGAATGTTAGCTGGCAGCTTAATTTATTATATAAAAACGAAGATTTAACCATATTATCAATTAATTTATTATATTTTACATTTTACTAGCTGGTGAGCTAAATTTAGTTTAAATAGTTTAATTTTCTATAATTAAACTCAATGGCAGTAATTTCGTGTTATTTTCTTAGTTCTCAAACGTAAATTGAGCTAATGCCTTGTCAACAATGGTTGTATTGTACATCATAAACGAGGGATGGTATTCCAAATCAATCGCAGTTCTAGTGTCACAAGAAAAACATACATTTTTAGGTCACTCATAAGAACAGCCAGGACAAAACATGGCCGTGACATTGGATTTATTTCTTTTAAATAATGAATTTAAGAACATTTTCAAAAACGAAAGGGTTGTAGATGTTATTTATACTTTACACACATCACAATATTTATTTCAATAATTTAGGTTTATTCAGGGACTAGAGTTTTTTTAAACTATTTACCTCTAAAGAAGGTTCTCAAATTGTGTAACACCCGTGATATTATATTGTGGTACCTTTGATTTATCTAAAAAGGTTGTATTTTAGTTCATAAAGTTTGGCTGCAAGAAGTTCAGGGTGTCTTACTTCTATTTATTCTATAATAATTGGGGAAGTAAAATAACTTGTGGGCCAACTGGGACATTTCATGCTTTCAAATAGTTTAGCCTTGATGGAATATGGTTTTAGTTATGTCAAAGAGAACACAGATTTCAGATCAAAAATACAAGTTTAAATACCATAATAATTCTTACACCTTTAATTTTAGGGGTGGGCTGACAAACCCTTTTGCAGATATTGCTGATGCCAATTTAGTTTTTTTCAATATTACAAAAGTGTACAGTAACAATACACAAAAACAAGAATTATCTCATTGTGACACTTTTATACTTTTCATGATATAAGTAGGTTTGTTGAATAAAAGTTTGAATTAAAGTTTTAAACGTAAAGGTTGGTTAGCTTTGTTACTTGAAGAAATCTTTATCTCTAATATATTTATCAATTATTTCATAATTTGAAATTTAGCTTTGTTACTTGAAGAAATCTTTATCTCTAATATATTTATCAATTATTTCATGATTTGAAATAAGGTGAAAAAAATTGAATGGTTTATTTTGTTTAGAATATTGAACAGATATTCTATCATCACCACCTATTCCCCCGACATAGGTTTCATTCTATCGGAACTCATCAAGAGGGAGTGAAAAACACAATACAAATTACTAAAAAGAGGAAACCAATAAATACAAAAGGGAGGGAAAGCAAAGACTGAGTTTACTGATATCTTTATTTGCTAACAATATTTCCAGAGATAATCCAGCAGAGCCAACAGTCATCAAGACAGGCGACGACACATCTCTAGGCAGTTTCGACGTCAATCTGGAAACTATTGTTGCTATTCATGGCCAGAATGGCAAAGGACGAGGTCTTGACGCAATTGCCAAAGGTGGGTCGATGTAAACATTGCTTGTGAGTGATTGGTCAGGGTTCAATCCTCACTGCAGTAACATCTATTTCCAGGTTGAGTTTTACAAGAGTAGCAGTTCCTTTATCTGAGATTCATTGACACTAAAATACGGTAGAAAAATATATTCAATAACAATCATTGATGTACGGGCTGTGGACTGTGTTGTAACGACAGATTGATGTTGTAACCCTGTGGACTCTGTCGTTAGCCTACCTGTCTATTGGCAAGTACAACGTGATAGAGCTGGACTGGTCGGGACCATCTACTGGCAGTTACAATGATGTGAAGGACAATGTGTACCCCGTAGGAGCCCTTGGGGCCAAGCTCCTAGATTATCTCGCCACAAAGGGCCTTAATCTGACCAGAGTTCACATCCAAGGAGTCAGCCTGGGAGGTCAGGTGTCGGGAATAATTGGCGGGAATGTGACAGCTGGCAAGATTGGCAGGATATCAGGTAAGTTTGTTTTTATAATGTTGGTAGGGGATTAAAACACAGCTCCCTTGCCCCCAAGACCAATGTCAGTTGTTGTAGTAGTAAGTCATTTGTTACATAATCTTGTATCTCAGTAGTAACAAGCATGTTACATAATCCTGTATCACAAAAGTAACAAACATGTTACAGAGCTTGTCTCAGTAGTAACAAGCATGTTACATACCTTGTCTCACAGTAGTAACAAGCATATGTTACATACCTTGTATCTCAGTAGTAACAAGCATATGTTACATACATTGTATCTCAGTAGTAACAAGCATGTTATATACCTTGTATCTCAATAGTAACAGTCATATGTTATATAGCTTGTCTCAGTAGTAACAAGCATGTTACATACCTTGTATCTCAGTAGTAATAAGCATACGTTACATACCTTGTATCTCAGTAGTAACAGTTATATGTTACATATCTTGTCTCAGTAGTAACAAGCATGTTACATATACTGTCTCAGTAGTAACAAGCATATGTTACATACCTTGTATCTCAGTAGTAAGTCATGTTACATACCTTGTATCTCAGTAGTAACAGTCATATGTTACATACCTTGTACCTCAGTAGTAACAAGCATACGTTACATACCTTGTATCTCAGTAGTAACAAGCATATGCCTGGAAAGGCACTACCCATATCCCTCTCGCCAGATTATTTAAATCATCATCACCCATCCTATCAGATACCAGTACGACTTCAAAATATTCAATATATCAGTTTGACTTTACATATGGATAACTAGGACCAGAACAAATGAAAGAAAATTATAAGAATTTTATAATATTTATTGATAGATAAAAGAAAAATCTAAAATACACAATCAGTGCTTATTAAGATGATAGTTTATTACAATCTAACAAACTTTTATTCTAAATTATTGATAGACCTAGTCCCTTACCTCCAAAGGAATATAAATATTGTTTTTAAGAGTGAGCAACGTTAATTGTGTCCTCCCTTATCCCTCATGACTCAACCAATGAATATGTTATATTAGTTTGAATATGCTGGGTTGTGACCACAGGTCCCTGTGTTTTGTAGGTCTGGATCCAGCCCGATCATATTTTGACACTGTGGGCACTGACGAGCGTTTGGACAAGAGCGACGCACTCTTCCTGGAAGTTATACACAGCTGCTCTTACACAGTGGGGTGGCTGGAACCCTTGGGACATGCAGACTTTTACCCCAACAATGGGACCTGTGACCAGCCTGGGTGCGACCCAAGTGACCGTGAGTATTGCTACCACAAACTGTTACATTCATATCTAGGATGTGTGAGTGTTGCTACCATACACTGTTACATTCATACCTAGGATGTGTGAGTGTTGTTACCATACACTGTTACATTCATATCTAGGATGTGTGAG